>VYXD01011950.1:12219-35853 GCA_013397195.1 Hylia prasina | reverse complement strand
CCCACGAGGCACGGCACTGCAGCAGCCCGAGGGAATGTAGGGTGTTCCCGAAGCCCTGCCGCCCTTCCCGAGGGGGGTCAGTGCCGGGGATGCCTCCCCCCGGCCCCGGGATCCCCCCGGTTCTCCCCCCGTATCTATTCCAGTCCGGCGCTAGCAGCGTTTAGGATAGCGTTTAGGATTGGGGGATAATGGGAATATCATCTGGAGACAATTACCTTTGGAGCGCGCTCGCTTCTCCTCCCAGACACTGTTATTTGAGCAATAGGATCATTTGATTTCATATCGCACTAAATAACCCCCGGCCGCCGCAAATTGCCGCCTTTTCAACAGCCACCCCTTGGAATAAATTGCACAGCGACTCCTTGGGCTCCAGCTTCTTTTTTTTTTTCTTTTCTTTTCCCTGTTTCCCCCCCTCCTTTTTCTCCTCTGCAGAACAGTATTTCGGGAGAAGCAGGGACGGAGGCCCGGTGCTGGTGGCTAAACTGCGTCCAACAAAGCTCCAGCTCCCTTAATAAGCCAAGCAGCCAAGCCCTACTCGCACCGGTTTTCCTCGTGTTTTTCTCCCTCTCCTTTTTCTTTTCTTTTCTTTTCTTTTCTTTTCTTTTCTTTTCTTTTCTTTTCTTTTCTTTTCTTTTCTTTTCTTTTCTTTTCTTTTCTTTTCTTTTCTTTTCTTTTCTTTTCTTTTCTTTTCTTTTCTTTTCTTTTCTTTTCTTTTCTTTTCTTTTTCAGCAGTTTTTCCCCCTCCGCGTCCCACCGACGGCAGGGCTCGATGTGCCTTTAAGGCTCTGACAGCGCTCGCCTGATAATCTGGTCATTGCCGGCCTCATTAGATCCCTATTAATGTCAGCCACGGATTGCTAATTAGATTTACGGGATAAATGAAATTACCCGAGTGGGCTGCGTGGGGGGGGAAGTGTAGTCTCCTAGTGCTTCCCAGGATTTATGGGGGGAAAGAAATAAAAATGAAAAAATAAAAAGGAAAGGCATAATTTTATTTTCCATTCTTTTCTCCCTTCTTTCCCCTCCTGCCCTGAGCCCCATCCCCTCTTCATGCTCCCCTCTGACAGCCACGAACCAAGGAATTCCCCAACCTGCTCTGGAGCTGGACCTGGGGGTTCTGCTAACGGAGCCCATCGGTGCCACACCGGGCGCTTTGTGCAGAGGGATCCTGCTCACTTTGGATTCATGGATCCCAGGGAGCAGCTCTGGGGTGAACAGCACTGTGCTGCTGGGGTCTCACAGGGGTCGAGGGAGAGACCAGTGGTGTTATTTATCCTGTTTATTTATCCTTATTAGAAAACAGGATGAAAGAATAGCGCCCAGCGTCTGCCTTTAAGTGCCGGCTGAGCAGCCCCAATTAAACACTGCCTGGATGAGGCCTTTCTCCATATTAGAAACCCAGCTCTGTTTAACGAGAACCAATTAAATCCTGCTTCATTTTACCTGGGATCTCACAATAGATGTGGCAACAAATTCTCTTTCTTCTTCCCTGGTAATTACTGGCAGAATCAGCCCCGCTGCCAGGGCAGGAAGCCCTCCCCAGTCACCCACCTGAACCCCGGCTGGATCCCAGCGGAGCCAGGGGCCCCTTCCTGCCCCCAACCCCACAAAACTCGGCTGGGATCAGCCCAGACTTCCAGTCCTCTCCCACTGCAACCCACCACGGTGCTGACAGAGTGGGGCCCCTCCTAGGGAAACGTGTAGAGCTATTCCAGCCTGGCTTTGGCCTCCATTCCCAGGCCTCCCCTGAGCACCCCACAATGTTAAAAACCGCACCCCGTCTCCCAGGGGATATCGCTGCAACGGGGACATTCAATTAAATAATCCTCGCCCTTTGCTTCTCCCACAAATAAATGGGATTTCTTCCTCCCACAAATATTTCCTTTCCCAAGTTCCCTTTCAAAAGGAAAAAACCCACAACAAAACAACAAAGAAACAAAACCCCAAAGTGAAGAACAACAGGAAAAAAAGGAGAAGGGGGGGAAGAAAAGAAAGGAACTGTTCTCCTTTCTTTTCCCTGTGTGCAAAGTAATTGATAGGCTCTATCAGAGGTCAGGATTTGCATAAGAATTAAGAGCAGTAAATTAATTTAATATTCCATGCACATCTCCAATTATTCCTGCAGACCTTTGTCTCCGTGGCTGGCAGAGAGAAGGTTCAGCTGCTCTTCAACCAAACAACATCTGTGCAGTTAATAATTTGATAAACAGCTCATACAAATAGTTTCTGAATTATCTGCCAACCCAATGACTATTCAGTTTGGAAACACTCGGCGAGGGCTGCGTCGGTGGCTTTGGAGCCCTAGCCCAGGGATTCTGCTGCACGGGCAGAGATTCACCCTGCGTATCCCTAAAATATCAGCAGCCCTTTGCAAAAAAGCCCCCATCAAGAACGATATGTCAAATAAGCAATTAGCAGTAATTAATAAGAGCCTGCCCTCCCCAGTGTGTGCCTACCACCCGGAGAGGCTTGCAGTGCTGGGCTCCGTCCCCCGGCTCTGGGCTTCAGGTGGATCTGTGTGAGGTCTGTGGCCCCATGAACTGCTCTTGCTGGGAGCAGGATTTACAGCACTTCAGCTGCTTCCTTCCCCACAGAAGCCTGTGGAAAGGGGCTGGGTTCTCCTGGCTGTCTCCTTGCCCCGTTCTCCAAGGAGGAATGGCTGACAGCTGCCCTGCTAAATCCAAATTTCAGCCCAGGAAGGACATCCTCATTTTGTCCCAGGGAAACCCATTCTTAAAATAAAATTGAGATGGCTCCTTCATCCTTCTCTGCATGGATGCAGAGGTCCAGCTCAAGGCCGGGCAAACATCACCAGCTTAATTCACACCCCTGGGCTGTATGGGAAGACGTGGTGCTTAGCTGCTCCTGCCCTGGCGCTGGACAGTGGTGGAGTCCCCATCCCTGGAGGGGTTTAAAAGATGTGCAGACGTGGCACCTGGGGACACTGTTTAGTGGTGGCCTTGGCAGCGCTGGAGGAATGCTTGGACTCAGTGATATTAGAGGGCTTTTCCAGCCTTAACAATTCCGTGATTCCATGTCTGCATGGGCCATGGTTCCTGCAGCACTTACAGGCCTGACCTTAAGTTAGAGTCGCAAAGAGCTCCCCTGGCGATGCCACTGCTCCTCACACCCCTCAGGCATTAAGCATCATTCCAAAATTAATAACAAGTTGATTTTTAAAAGATTATGAAGTTCTTCAAGCTGAAGGAAAGGTTAATGCACTTCTCCATAGTCATACAACTTTAATGTCTGCTGTCATAAGAGCAGATTTTTTTCTCCCATTTAAAGGAGAAATTACACCATGAACAGAAATCCAGAAACAGGGACACAAACACAAGTGAAGGGATGGGGTGCCAAATTTGGAGGGATGCCTGGGGCTTGATAAACCACTGCAGGCTTATCACAGCAAAAACAAGGCCAGACACCACAGGCCAGACCTGGTACCTCCCCGGGGGGAGTGAGATCCCAGTGCTCGGGTGGAGATCCCACATTTGGGATTTGGAGCTCCCAGGCTCCATTCCTGCTGTGCCAGCCTGCGCTGTTACCTGGCTGCAGTTCCAAGCTCACCGAGGGGAATCAGCCCTCTGAATATTCAACACCAGCAGCTGCAGGGCTGCCCAGAGCCTGGGATTTGCTAGGAAATGGAGGCTTTTTCCCCTCCTTTCCAAACTTCAGATCCATGCACTGTGCTGTCTCTGGAGCCTGACTCTGGTCTGACCTGAGCGTGTATTTTGCTTCAGCTCTAATTAAACAAACACATTCCAGTTCTTATTCTGGAAGCTAATTGTGCTATTTTAAGGAATTCAAATCCCACTTTTTCCAGCCCCCAATTCCCAACGCTCCATATTGTAAGGAGGGAATTGGACCCTCAGCTGTTTTCTGTCACCCAGCACAGGCATCCCTCCCTCCCTCCTGAGACATTCCTGTGTTTTGGCAGCCCAGGTGGTGGGCACGGCGGGTTTTGGGATTGGGAGGATGCAACACAGGCTCTGGAGAGCAGGATGCAGGAGATGTGGCTGTGGGTTCACCCTTGAACCATCTCTTTAGCCCTTCTGGTCCCTGGATTTAACCCCAGCAAGGGGATTTCAGCACTGACACTTGCCAAGGGGCACTGGGCAACTTGATTAACGTCTGCAGAGCTCCAGGCAGAGAGTGCCGTGTGTGAACATTTTATCATATTCCAGCTAGGCCACAGCCCCCACGGACATCCTGGCACTGCCACATCAGCCACGTCCATGGCTGCATGGAGTCTCCATGGCATTCTCAGCCATCCCACCACCACCAAAGGCTGAGGCGGAAAAATCAAAACCCCAGCCTGCGCAGACGATCCCAGCGCCACTTTTTGGCACAGAGATCTCTCTTTACAGACTCGCTCGTCAAGTTGCCGCACCGCTCTTTTCTTTATGGAGCCACAGAAGTGTCTGTAATGAGAGATTAAAATAGTAGTCATGCCCCGTGATTTATTTTTGAAGTTCTTGCATCTCCGCGCGTGTAAATACCCCAGGCTGCGGGCTGGGATAAATAACGCAGCGCAATATATTAACAAGGGAGAATGCAAAGCACCAGAAAGACAGAGAAGGGGGAAATTCGTTTGCTGTGTGGTAAGTTATGGGGCCTCTGGAGGCAGGGAGAGGCTGAGCTCAGGGGGGTTCGCTCCTGCCTTCCCCCTGCCGATAAATCAGCAGCCTCATGGTGCCGGCAGCAGAATAAAATATGCCGGGTCTCTGTGGCGGGGTGGCATGCGGCGTGGGAGCGCAGGCCACGCACACTGACTGCAAATGGGGTGGGCCATCAGACGCTGCCATAAAACACCCCCTCGCCTCCCCCAGCTGATTATCAACCTCATGCATAGCAAATGATGGAGCGGGAGCGCTGGCGGCACGTCTGCCGCTGCTGCCAAGGTAAAAAAATAAAATATTTACAGACTGACAGGCTAATGGACACTTTGCCAAAGAGCCGTTCGAAAGAAGTAGTAAATGGGCCCGTGCTGATGCAGGGCAGCGGGCCCGGTCAGGGATCAGGACACACGGCACCGGATCGGATAACATCTAATTGGCAGGTCACATCCAAATGAGTGTAGTCATGCATCATCTGGAAGGCTTTTTGCTGGTTATAAAGACACTTGTAAACAATTCAGCCGCTGAACATGGCAATAATATGTTGATCCGGCATGTAATGAGGTGTTCCTGGAATCAATAAACTAGTCATGAAGAGCAGGGAGCAAGGTCAGCGCCTGCCTTTTTGATGACCTTTGCTGGCTGGTGAGGACATCATATACTCTGAAGAGGACTTTTCTCATATTGCAGAAGGCACCGAGTGTCAGAACTTCCATTCGCAGCAAGCAAATGAACAGCCGGGCTCTGCATGCTAATGAAGTCCAGGCTATTTTCCACCTTTTCATCTGCACATTATGCTCTTGACTTTGGAGAAGGTGGGAATTAGGTTGGACCCTCGTGTCAGACTGCCTGATGGCTCGGCTGCGGAAAACTGGTAATTGAAGCTGATGACTGATGCGGAGGAGGCCTGAATTTGGAAATAAACAGTTTCAAGCACTGCATGTCATTTCTAGAGAGACTGCTGAGTGAATGGAAATGAGCTCCGTTTCGCCGATCTAATGCAGTTTCTCAGCGGGAAAAACACTGTCTTTGAGACAACAATGCCAATCAGTGAGATTTAAATGTCCTGGCGATAATGAAAGGAATAGCACCTGCCTCGGCAAACAGCACTTAGGGAAATGCTGCCCCGCGCAGGGGCTTGTGACGCGCCTCCAGCCCCAGGCACCGGGCCGGAGGTGCCAGGACGCTCCGAGGCTGGCAGTGGGAAGGGCACGGCATGTGCCACATGCGGTCGTTGCCACGGAAAAGCCACTGGTGACACCGAGGAGTATGGCTTTGAGCAACCCTAACTGAGCACGGTGCTGTCCGTGCCATGCCCGCTGAACTGCTCCTCCCCAGCATGTCGAGGAGAAATCCTGCTGGCCTCAGCCCCACCACTGCTCTCCTTTCCTCACACCAGCCCAGCTGCTGGCCCCACAGAGATGAAAAAATGGGGTTTCTAGACAAGGCACCCAAAGGCCAGTATGTTCAGCCTTGACTCAGAACATCCCAGCAGCTAGGAAACAACATTGCAAATATTGTAAACCTTCCCCAAGTCCTGCCTGGGGGTGTGGTGTGGAACGGGGCGCAGCCACTTGATGGGGCAGAAAGAAGTCGCCTCGCTGAGGCTTCCAGGGCTTTGAGATGTTTTCCTTCAGACAGGGAATCCTGGACTGGCATGGCTTGGAAAGACCTAAAAGTCCATCTTGTTCCACCCCCTACCATGGGCAGGGACACCTCCCACTACCCCAGGTTGCTTTAGGCCCTGTCCAAGCTGGCCTGGGACATTCCCAGGGATCCAGGGGCAACCACAGCTTCTCTGGGCCCTGTGTGTCCCTTCTGCGGGTCCCCCCCAGGCACAGGCGGGACCGATGCTTGCCTGCCCCAAGTTTCCCCAGCAGCCACGCACAGACAGGTCTGTGCTGGAGGTACGACGTGGGGTGTGCTGCACCTCATCCCCCTGCCCGGAGGCCACTGTGGTCAGCATCCTCCCGGGTGGCCACATCCCGCTTCCCGCTACCGAAAGGCACTGGCTGTCCCCTGGAGGTGGCTGCATCAGGAGCAGTTGTGTTTGTGTAATAGTTTGCAACCCTTCAAAATGAAAGGATGGAGATGGATGCAAGTTATTATTATGAAAATGAACCAAGCAACAGACAAAAATATTCAGGAGATGTAATCTTCGTCCCTACAATGCGCTCGCGGAGAGGAGCACTTGGCAGACAGGAGAGTCGCCGTCAGATACATTGCCTTTTGTTAAATTGCTTTTGCTCTGACAATGCCTTTTAAAACCACATGCAATCTTAATTTAAAATACCCAGTACCTCAAGGTATAGGGGCCCAGTGCAAGTCTTCTGCTTGGGATTTGTCCAAAACGATTCCTTCAGCTTAATACCACTATTCCTCACTTTAATCACACAACAAATGTGGGAGCCTGAATTTGCTTGTAAGAATCCATGGACCTGATCCAAGCATCACTAATAACCAATGGGGCAAAAATTGATTCCCCTGCCTGCCACCTCTCTGTTGCCCAAATCCCTGGAAGGTTCACCCAAGGAAGGCCCTCTCCGTGAGGGGTAGCTTTGGCATGCATGATGGGTGGAAAGCAGAGCTCAGCTTTTTCATCCTTTTAGAAAACGGTTAATGAGGAAATGCCGAATGCAGCAGGGCAAGACACTATTGCATTTTTATTTTCAGAGACAGAGTGGTGGGAAAAAAAACCCCAAACAAACCAAGCAGCACTTGCAGGTTGACGCTCCCTGTTTGCCCCTGCTCCTGCCCTGGCAGGCCGTGTGTCGCTCCCAGCTGCTCCCTGGCACGGAGTACAAGGCCTCCATGGACCGAGGGTTGGGCTGAGGGTGCCAGCTCTGCACCACTTTGCTCAGCACTCTGTAGAACACTCCACACCTCCTCTGCCCATGGGAGCTGAGAGCCTCGAAGTGCGTGGTGGCATTTTGAGACCATCCGTGAGGAAAGGCAGGTGCACGTCCAGGTACGATGCTGGCTCCAGGCTCAGCCCATCCATCAGAGCTCCTCCGGCCTCCCACCTCCACAGATAACCTCCTTCCCTATGCTAATTCCCTCAGAACACTATGCAGACTGTTTATATTTCTGTACAGCCAGAACAGGCTGCTGACACAAATCAGCCATTAGCCATTCACACTGAGGAGTCTCCACTAATTGTGCAGAATGTAATTAGTGATTATGTAATATCTAAGCTCTTGCAACTGTCATTAATGTCCACTATTCACCAGAGATAGTTCTTACTGAATTAGGGAATGATTACTGCATGCTAAATCTACTTAATCCTAAATATGCTAATTAACACCGCCTGCACTTTAGACAGTGGTTAAAAGCACTAGTCACCTCAAAAAAGGCTCTGATACACCAGAACCCAAATTGCTTGTGATAGATTTTCCCTCAAAAGGTAAATTTGTTTAATTAAATGCTGTTGTAAACTGTTGGGCACAGCCCTTGATTAGTGCAGCCCAAGGAGGAGCCTTCTGGAATGATCTCGTGAGGTGCCACTGCAGGGCAGCAATGCTCCTGCAGCATCCTGGGTCTCCTGCAGCATCCCGGGTCTCCTGCAGCATCCACTGCCTTGCCCCCATGCCTGCCAGTACTCCCCAACAGGCCTGACATGAGCAGAGCCAAATGTAAAACAGCTTTCCAAAGCTCTCCCTCCAGGATTAACTACCCTGTTCCTCAGATCATAAACAACAATATTCCTAGAGGCAGATACAGGAGCTTCCCTCAATAAATTCTGGCTTAAATCCTAATTTGAAGATTGACTGCATAATTTTAAGATTGATTGTGTAGAACAGACTTCAAATATTAAATGCTAAAGGAATGGGATAAATAGAGCAATTGTACAGGTTTGAAAGGTCCCTTTCCAAGGCCTGGAGTATTTAATGTATTCTGGGTTTCTGTAGAAAAAAAAGACGTGGCTGTCATGAACCCCAGGATAATAGCAGCCTGTGATTTATGAAGATTCTCCTGCTTATATATTTTAGATAAATAATGCCCCTGAGCGTGTCTCTGCTCTCATTCATAACCAAAAGCTGCCTGGGCTGTGTGCAGAGACTTTGTGCACACTCTCTTTGCAGAGAGTTTGTGCAGGAACCTTTGGAATCAGCTCAGAGGGACAGGATAACTCACAGATCAGACACCAAATAAGTTGTGTCATGACAAGGCCAGAAGTGTCTGGGCAGAGCCACAGAGCACAGGCACACCCAGAGCCAGAGGTGTGCTCCACACAGGGGAGGCACTGGGGCAAACACAGCCCAGGGACCTTGGCTGGCCCACCACGGCACCACAATCACTGCCACGGAAATGAAAGAATTAACCACACAATGAACCCCTAATTGCCTGGCAACAGCATTTAGGCCCCATTAGGTAGATTTGTAACTGCTTCCAGAGAAATAAACTCCTGTGTCATTAGATAACAAGGGAAGAAATAGGTTATTTCCTTTTCGAAAGGTATGAAAGCTTCCAATTGCGCGATGTATGCACTCAGTAGATTATTTTCTGTCATCTCAGTTAATTGAATTTTACCCATTGCTCTTAGAATTCCTCCCTTTCATGTGAGGTTAAAAAGTTCAGAGGAGTCATATTTTTGAACTGCAGCCATTTATCGCACAAGCCAACTCCAGCTGTGGAAAGCGCGCCAGGAAAAGGGAGCAGCAGCCAACTGTGCGGGGATGGCTGCAGCATCCGGGTGAGCTGGCATTGGATCATGGAAAAACGTCACTTTTCAGGCAGCCTCCAGCTGGGACACTGCCAGGAGCCACTGGAAGGGACCTGCTGAGTGCTCTGTGGTCACTGCGATGACTGCACCTCCTCCCTTGGAAAACCAAACGGCAGACCCAGAGTTAAACTAATTCCTCAGATTACCTGGCGACCCTTGCCAGGGTGCCAGCTAGGGTGGAGTGCCACGTGCACTCCAGGCATGGAAGGAAGTTTTATTCCAGCCCTGCTGTGGTGGTGGCCCTGTGTCATTCTCCCAGCCATTGCCAGAGATGCCCAGCCCTCAGTCTCAATCAGCCTCCTCATTTCTGCCTTTCCAAAGCAAACCTAAGTAGATGTTCTTGATTTCTGAGTAAATACAGAGCATGCCTTATTCCTCTCATCATCGCTCAGGTTGCTGCACTTAAACTTCACCATCTCTCCCCTGATCACTCTTGAGAGGTAGTGGCACCCTCCCATCCCCAGTGGTGCTGCTGTGGGGAGCTGAAAGCCAAAGTTAAACTTTTGTGAGGAGCTCAGGTTTGATGCTGTGGGATATTTGCTTTGCAGACCACCAGCTCCTGGAACTAAAGGGCTGGTGTGGCCACAGAAATATTACCGAAACAATCATCTGGTGACTCCAGAGCTGCTTGATTTTAAACCCCCCTGAAAAGCCAGCTCCATTTTCTGCTTTGGTGGAGACCAATTCCCCGCACTGGCATAGGAGAATAGATCAACCCCAGCAGCAGGGTGTTGTTATCCAGTTCCCAACTATTATGACATAGTTTCTATCAGAGCAGTTTTCTTCTCAGTCAGTCGAGTGGAATGATCCCTGAAAGCTGTGGTTTGCAGCAGGGACGCGCTTAGCACTGTCAGAAATCCGTGGCTGCCCACACGCAGGCCAGCATCCGGAAAACAAGGACATGGAAAAGGGCCTGCAAAGGCAGCGGGGCTTCAAGACACTAGGCAGGGGGGCAGCAGCAGAAAACCCAAGGATGGGAGGAAGAAAATTAAGTATGGAGAGATGAGTAATGTGGAGCAGCCAGGCCCAAGGAAATGCTCATTCCCGAAGTCTCTGAGTTGCCGCGTGTGCCAGGAGCTGGGTGTGCCTCCCTCGCCTGCCAGCCCAGCCCTGCTCCTGTTCTCTGTGCCCAGGCACCAGGAAACCTCCTCAACACTACAGGGCCACCTCAAACCTCAGGACTGGAGGGGTCAGGCACTGCTCCTTTTCCCCAGGACTGGAGGATTCAGACTTGGGAGACCTGCTTTGGAGAGCTGGGTGCCGATCTGACCTCTTCTTCAGCTGGTTTATGGAACTACTGATGCAGACAGGAGAGGCCCCACAGCACCTCCAGGCTCACATGCAAGGATGTGACCCCATAAGTGCATGGGGTCCATTCTCCCCATTTGGAGAGAACAGGATTGGTCTTCTGCTGGGCTGGGGCTGGTGGTCACCAAAAACCATCCCTGGTGTGCTGGAGAATCAGCACAGACACTGGGGAGGGGGAGAAGGCGGAAGGAAAGAGCAGGGCTGCGCTTTTCCGTGCTGCGTTTTTGTTTTATTTGGTTTTAATTGCACCCCAGAGCCCCTTGTATTAAACATCCCTAATTAAGGAGGGCCAGGGAGCTGGAGGGCGGGCGGTGGTGGCCGGAGCGGGGCGGGAGGCCAGCGCGGAGCCCCTCCGCCAGCAGAGCGGTGCGTGGGGACAACCTTGTAATCTACAGAAATCTGGGAATTATGATGGATATTACATAAATCAACCCCCCTGTGTCAATAAGGAAAAAAACATTTTTAAAAGAAAAGCAGCTGATAATTAACCCTGAGATCACGGGTTTAACCTAGATCACCTTGGGGAAGCGCCCGGACAAAGGCAGGCATTCATCCCCGGCCTTTCTCATTTAAATAACCCGGCCTTCATTGGCTGCTGAGGGATTGCTCGGGAATTGCTAAACCGGAGGTTTGGTCGGGTTTGATGTGTAGTCGCATTGATTTTCCCCTCCCTCATCTTAATAAAAGACATTTTATCGAGCCCCGGAGCGGGACAGAATGAGGCATCCCGCAGCTCCCGCTGGTCCAGCAGCGGGTGTTTGCCAGCCCACAGGAGCTCTGCTGACACCTCCAAGCTCATGGAGCTGGAGGATGGCTCTGGGTGGCATCACCATCCCGTTGCTCATTAGAAATAACTTAATTATTACTTAGAAAATTAGCTTTGCTCAGAGAAGCTGTGGCTGCCCGTGGATCCCTTGCAGTGTCCAAGGCCAGGCTGGATAGGGCTTGGAGCAACCTGGGATCGTGGAAGGTGTCCCTGCCCATGGAATGAGATGAGCATTAAGGTCCTTCCAACCCAAATCTTTCTGGGATTCTCTGCATTGATTTTAAATCTGCCTTTTGGCTTTTTCAGGAGCCCATAGGATCATTTAGGTTGGAAAAGCCCTCTAAGACCATCAAGTCCAACTGTTCGCCCAGCACTGCCAAGGCCACCACTAACCCATGTCCCCAGGTGTCTCATCCATGCATCTCATCTGTTAAATCCCTCCAGGAATGGTGACTCCCCCACTGCCCTGGACAGCCTGTTCCAATGCCCAACAGCCCTTCTGGACAAGAAAATTTTTCCCAATAGCCAATCTAAATCTCTCCTGCTGCAACTTTTGGGGCCATGAATCCCACAGTATCTCCTCAGACAAACATCTGGCCAGTTCTGCTCTCGAGGCATCCAGCAAACCTGCCAGCCCCTCACGCTGGTCAGATCAGCAAGGAGCCCCAGGGAAGCTACTCCAGGCTGGTTCCTGCCACCCCACCCTAATGCTCCTTGCTTTTTCCCTGCATCCATAATTATTCACAGGGCAGCACCTGAAAACCTGCATTCATTCTTGGTCCTTCCTCTCATTTTTCCTCTCTACAAGCCATCTGTGTGTGCGAGTGCTGGAACTGGGATAAAGCAGCGATTGCTCAGGGGAGAAAGCTGCAGGCTGGATGCTGAGGGAGAGCTCCTGACCGTGCTCTTTCCTCCCACGGCTGCTGCTGGAAAGCTCGGTAGGGATGTTCCTGCCCGTGGCTCTGCAGCACCCACACGCCAACACCTCCATTGGTGGGGCAGAGGGGCTGGATCCCTGCCTGGAGCCCACGGGGAGCTCCTGATCCAGGTCAGACACCGCTGGCAGCCCCACATGGGGCCGGAGAAGCCATGCACACAGCCCTGGGAGGGAGGACACACAACCTGTCTGCATCGCCCTGCTCGCAGAGGGCTGCTGCCGGTGATGGACACATCCTTATTTGTAAGTATTTAATGTTTCTTAGGAAGCACTTCTAAAAGAAATTGGTATGTAATGACAGCACTCACTGGAAAACAGGCCGATTATAAAATGCACTAACTTATCTGGTATTCATTTGAAAAGTAAATGGATGCAAGTAAAGGTGAGAGTTCACTACCAATTCAAATATTTTGCTCTAACAGGCTCTAGCACTCCTACTTTAATTCAAGCAGAAGCACAAGTATGAATAATCAAACTGGATGATGCTCATCAAAACCTTTGTGCCTTGCACCATTTCAAATGGTCATTGAAGCTTAATGGCAAAAAATTTACATTATTCCTTTAATTTGTATTCTGTTCCTTCCTTCTGAGTGATGTGATTGTGATTTTCTGTTGCCGGCTGTATTATTTTGATGCAAATGTTATGTGCTGCTACAGTCCAATTTCCTGCTTCGCCCTCCCCTTTTCTTCCCCCAGGAAAGAAACGACAGCTAAAATAGTTCAGAATTGGGGAGGGATTCTGAAATAGTTCCTTAACTACCGCTCCTAATTAAAGCAAACAATGCAGGGTCTTGAAGCACCCTGAAAAGCTGAAAATTAATTATTAGCTGAAGGGGGAGGGAAGTGGCTTTGCTCCCCAGACCTTAAAAAAAAAAAGAAAAAAAAAAGAGAGAGAGAAAAAAGTGACGGATCCCAATTCTGCCTACAAAAGAATTAGAAAAGAAAATTTGTAATTCAGTTAAAAACTCCTTTTGCTAGCACATAATCACCTAGGGATGAATGCTTTATTGAGAGGCATGGGGCTGCAAACCAAAGCCTTGCAAACAGGAGGCCCCTGGGGTGCTCCCGGCACGTAATATATGCACCGACTAATTTATTGTGCTGTGACTAATTTCCATTCCTTGTGCTCGGAGTTGCCTGGCTAATTACAGGGATGTTTTCTTAACTTGAGTAATTGGGCTGCCCGCGCGCGCGCCCCACGCCGGCTTTGATGCGCCCCCACCGGGCGGCTGTGCGGGGCGCCGCCCTAATTAGATTGGCTGCCTTAATTAGGAGAGATGGATGTGGACGTGCGTGAGGGTGGCGGCGCCCAGTTCCCTGACACGCGGGCACCAGCCTGGCAGGGGAATGGGATGACGCCCAGGCCCAAGCTGGGCTCTCCCAGGTTGGCGAGGGCGTACCCAAAACCAAAGAACATCCCGGCACCTATGGCACCACCCATCCCGTTTCTATCGGAGGGAACAGAGCCAAGCTCCCAGCAGGAGCATCCCTCCAAACACACGTGAGGGGGCAGCCTCATGTGCCCTCCACCCCAAGACCAAATCCACTGCCTTAATTCTTTCTGTGGCAGTTGTTATTAGACAGATAATCACTTCCCTGAAATAATTTCAGCACTCAGCTCTAATAAAAAAGATTTCTTTTAGAAGGATCCTTGGTGGAAGGGGCTCAGTGCTGTTCGCTGTGCAGCGTGGGTCAATTGGGTTCTGCTCCATCCTCTCTCCAGCCCAGCAATTGCCTTTCACCTGCTGAAGAGTGGCCCAGGACTCCCATCCACGGCCAGCCTCTAATGTTCACCTTAGTAAAAGCTTGACATCTGAAATTCTGCTGCTTTGCTCCTGCCCTAGCAAAGACTTGGTCAAGATCCTGAAAAATTAATGTCCTATCAGTAAAAACCCATCCCCTGGCAGGGAAGGCCAAGGGAAAGTGGTGAACACCTCAGTGCCAGAGACTCCCACAGGGTAGTGGCAATGGAACCCCATGGGATGCATTGCTTCCCACCGGGATGTGCCAGCTGTCTGCAGGACAGGGCCATGGCTGCATCACCCACACCCACAGACCCTGGCACAGAGACGCCAGGGAGAGGCCATCCAGCTGGAAGTCTGGGCAGCACAGAGAGTCCCCGGGTTGTACCCAACTTATGGAATTCCAGCAGTGGGCTCTGACAGACTCTGCCTTTCTCCAAGGTGACTGAAACCCTCACCCAGTTGGAGATGCTTTTCTCCATGCATTTGGGACCTCTGGCAGCTCGAGGAAATGTGGTCATTTTCGTTTATATTCAAATAAACAAACCAAGCATTTCAGCCCCTGTTCAAAGGTGGGGTGTGACCTGGTTTTACACACAGGCACCTGAGAGAAAGAGAAATTCAGTGTCTCTACCACAAAGTGAATTGACATGGACACCCAGGTAGGGATGGATCCAGCACAGGAGATTCTCTCCACGGCTGCCCAGCCAGGCCCTGGGTGCAGCTCCCCAGCAGCCCCCTTCCCAACACACCAGCAGGCTGGAGGGCTTGGAATAGCTTTGGGAGCTCGGTTAGTTCGCCAAGCCAGTTCTGTGCAGCCTGTTGTGCAAAGCCAGCCATTCCCAGGTGGATTTTGGGGCGAGGAGCCTGTGGCTGTCTGCACGTGGCGTGCGGGGCTCTTGCGGCCCACCAGGCACCATGGATGTGTGGCAGATGCTCATGTGTGTGAAGCATCTTCTTAGGCTCACGCTTGCTATGAAAAAGGAAATAAAAAGAATCTCCCCCCCTCCAGCTGCCTTTGGCATCTCCTTCCTAATAACTTGGCATATTCACTTAATACAGGCCAGCTCTTTCCAAGTCGTTAGTGGCGGCAGGAGACACAGCCGGAACACTGACCTGGTTTGCTTGCCAAGACAGAGCAAAGAGAAACCTTCACATAATCATTTCCAAACATTAAAATGGCTCCATTGTCATTATAGCTGAGAGATTGAATTCGCCTCATCAAAGCGGCGTATGACAGGTGACTCAATAGGCTGGTGCCAAGCGCAGAGGCAGGAGATTAGTAGGGCACTGATATCATTATTTCCGCCTATCACAGATTCGGCAGGGAGGCAATTGTAATTTCTGGGCTTATTAGTCTGCATTCGCAGGAAAAAACCTGGTGATAAACCTCAGTGTGACAGCCAGGCATTTGTGCAGCAAGTGCTGTCACAGTGACACTTGGAAAATGCCAATGTGGATACGTTCTCATAATCCCCCCTAATGGAGGTTAAAGCCTGGCACAAAGGCACTTTTATCACTGATCAGGACACTAATAACATTTGCATTTTTAAGTTAAATATAGTAAGTAAAGAGTAAGTCTCCTCCTCGCGGCTTCGGCAATTAACTCAGCCTTGGAAGGATGAAAGCCTGGTTGAGATTCCAGCCGGCTGGGCTCTCCCACGGTGGGTCAGCATTCCCAGAGCAGCATCTCTGCTCCCACCTCCACTCTCCGTGCTCTCCGTGTCCTCAGACGGGGCCTGGCAAAGCAGGGAGTGCTGGCTGAGTGGGGCTGCTGGCCCAGAGCTGCCCTTTCCCCCAGCAGGGGAGATCCTTCCAGGACTTTCACACACTTTTACAAGTGGTTTTGCTTTGGAGGGACAGAATTTTTAGGGTTTGTTGTTTTTTTTTTTCTGCCCCACGGTGCCAGCTGGGCTGGGGGTTCCTGTGGGAATTCCCCCTGGACAGGAGCCCAGCACGTGTGCCATGGACACACACACGCATGCTCTCCACAGGAATTTCTTAAGGAAAAGAATAATTACAGGTGGTAAACTGTTACTTTTCCACATTTAAATAACAGACCAATTAAGAAGACTATGTAATTCAATTCTGGAGTGAGTGCCACTGAATTCAATTTGTTTCAGGTCAATGAATGTAATGTGAAGTTATTAACAAAAAGGTCAGGGACTGCATATAAAATATACACACATGACACAGGCAGAGTAATTAGTACACATTTCACATGTTCTGCTGCTCAGACATATGGTGTAGAAAATCTGAGCAGGATTAGATGGTAATAAATGTTCTCCTCTCCCTCCCACCAGCTCCCTGTTTAAATGGGCTTTATAGCTATTCCCCTGGTGTTCCTGGGATCTGCCGGAGGCTGAGGACCCACAGCCCACACGGCAGCACTGGGGTGGGGCCCTTGGCCAGGGCAAAGCTCCCAGGAAAGCTGGGACTCTCCCAGGGCAAGGGATCCTCGTGGAGCAGCTCAAACCACGAGCCAGTGTGTGCTAAGGCAGGGACAGTTTTTGGGAACCACACGCTGCTCGTCCCGGGGCTGTTCTGACAGAGACACACCTTTGTGGCCCCTTCACCAAGAATTACTCTGTTTCTCCATGCCTGTTTGCAACAGGTGCACATTCAATGTGAAGTTATTGCATTAATGATAATAAAACATTCAAATTATAAGGTTAAGCAGTGGTTGAATTTTAAAAAGTCCACAAAGCACAAAAAAAAAAAAAAAAAAAAAAGGATGATGATAATAAAACCCCAAACGCCTTTTTGATCCTAAGCTTGAGTATTGGACATCTGGATTCTCTTGCAGGTAAAGATGCACTTTCATAGGGCAGGAATACCAGGACTTGGGGAAAACTCCTCTGAAAGTTACAGGAAGAAACCCCAAGGTATGAGAACTCTGCCCCACACCAGAGGTGCTCTGGTGTCCAGTCAAACCTGCTCGGGATTCTCTGCTGGTAAAGGTAACGCAGATGGGTTTGTGTGCTCCAGCGTTTTCCTTGGCATCTTGTCTTCAGAATGAGATATGCAACCCATTTCCCAAGTTATGCTTTACCTCCAGTGTGGCCAGACGTGTTAAGGAAATGAAGCAGTTTGTATGTATTGACTAATAATTACCTTTTACTATTGAACTTGGGAGCAGAACCGTCAACTAGAGATATTTTTTTTACCCATTATTCCTGTTTGGGTTTTGTACAGCTGGCTGCAGAAACTAACAGGAAAAGCAGAAGCGGAGAGCTCCAGGAATGGTGGGGACCTGGATGCATACACATTTAGTATTCGTCTGCAAAGAGGGAATTGTGAAGTGACACTGGCTTGTACAGGTTCAGGGGTGAATTACACCTGAGATGGGTGTGTTAATTAATGTTGCACTGGCCAGGTATTCCAGTCAGGATCCCATCTCCAGAGCACTCAGCAGCATTCTCAGTGTTTGCTCCGAGGAGACCAAGGTTAGTGCTCACAGGATAGCCTGTCCTTAAATCAGGGAAAGGGGCCTTGTGATCAGTTCTTCAGCTGCCTCGGCCTGTCTCTTGCCCCTCTCCTCCCTGCAACAGCCCCTGGGGGACACCCCACGGGGATCCCACTCAGGTGAGGAGCTGCACAGCAACCCCAGGCATAGCAGCAGTCAGCAGGACTCCCCGCGGGCAGCAGCTCCCAGGCACAGCACAACGTCCCCGGGCTGTTGGGACAAGGTCTCATCAGTGCTGCTGAAACTGGTGGATTTCTCCCCACTTCCCAAAATCCAGCAGCCTACACTCATCCACAAGAAGAGAAGCAGACAGAGGAAGGACAGCTCAGCAGGTTGCTGAATATACCATGTGAAGAGGCAAAAAAAAGTGCAAACAAACGAGAAATCTATTTTGTTGTTAATTAAGAAGTCATCTCCCCCCCAAGTGGCACCTTTGCTCTCCCCCTCATTCCCTGGTCTTTAAAACCACTGAAACCATTTACTCTCCCCTTTACTGTTTGGCTGTGCGTTAGAAGAGAACAAATAAATAAAAAGCAGGGAAATACCTACGTGAAGCATTTGCTTTCCTTTTTTCCTCCCTTTCCTTCTGAGTTTTCTGTTTCTCTCCGTGCTAAAGCCCCACGGCACGACTCCCCAAACCTCCCCACGAGCCCTGCGGTTCCCGAACGATGCCGCTGCCCCTGTCCGTCATCCCCCCGGTGCCTCGGGCTGGGTTTTTTGTGAACACCCCGGGGATTTGCTCAGCGTTTTCCCAGCCGAAGGGTGGGAGCAGGGCTCCCAGTCTCCAGCCACGCGCGGTGCGGGCGGAGGGGACACCCCGCTCCCCGCCCGCGGGGTCGGCGCCCCCGGCTCCGCAGCCTCTAAGCGCACCAGCTCCCCGGCACTCTCATTAACTGAGGATTGCGAATGGGTCAGCAGATCTATACACTTTTGTGTTCCTCGGCCTGCTTTATTTATTTCTTTCTTTTGCAGGATGCTGAATAACTAACCTTTCCCTCAATAGGCAGATTTAAAAAAAAAATAGGATCCATCACAACAGCAGCAGGATAGCCTTGCTCTGTTTTGACCTTTCTGAAATTAATTTCCCAATCTTAGCTTTCAAAATCAGAGATTGAAAAGACCTATTAGATCAGCCAATCCATTTTATCACTAGTACGGCAGCAAGTAGAGACCCCAGCCAAGTGCTTCTCTACACAGGGAAAATATTCTGGAATAAGATGGAGCATGAATTTAAAGTGAAATACCTGTTCCAGAATATTCTGCATGTGGACACGTACTCTGGAATAACCAGCTGATCCTGACTTTGCTCAGCTGACACCTGGAGCCACTCACCAGAATGATGAGAGAAAAAAAATCCCCTTTTAGGATAAGAAGTACCTTTTGTGGGGTACGTCTGAGGAATAATTCCCCCCCGACTCTTTTTTTCCCAGGCAAGCTGTTGCTGACAGGGCAGCACCACTGGGGAGGAGAGGGATGGATGCTCAGGGAAATTCCCCCCTGACCCCCCGAGGATGTGGATCAGGACAGGATTCCAGCCTGCAGCTACTCCAGGAGCCTGGGATGTTAACAGACACCTCTCCCAGCCTTCAGTGTAGCTCCTTTGCTGGGAACACAGCTCTTCTCAGTGGGTGCCTGCTTTTCCAGACAGCAAAAAACTTGGGGGTAAAACCTCAAATTTTACAGTTTGCACCAGTGGAGCTGCCCTGGCCAGCGCTGCCAGCCTATGGTGGGGGTCCCCAGGAAAGCCCCTTGGTGCAGGGAGTGCTCCTGCTGCCACACATCCCTCTTCTCCCATTCCCCTTGGGCTCCCTGGGGCTCTGAAGGTCATGTTTTAATGCCAGCAATGCTGATCTGGAGGGGACAGGTCACCCTGTGCTGACCTTGGTGTCCACCTCCATCCTGCCCCTCCCTCACTGCCCAGCAATGCCTGACAGGCTCGGACATCTCCAGCGTGCCATTCCCAGAGCTCTTCAGGATGTCTGTTGGGTTTGGATGCTCAGGGCAGCACTGAGGGGGCATCCTGCTTCTCCCAGGAAAACGAAGCAGGCCTTGCAGCAGGTCAGGCCTGTCACACCAACCTGCCCAACTTTGTCCATGCCCCAGGCATGGTCAGTGAGGGAGCCCAGCACAACCTGAGGGAAGTGTGAGCTCTCTGCAGGGCTCTCCTCGAGGGGCAGCGCCAAGGGAATCCCTGTGGTTCAGGAGGTGGCTCCAGCAGCACCACACAGAGCCCAGGTGTGGCCTGTCCTCGCCTGTCCATGCCACAGTCACACGGGGACAGGGGCGAGCCACCGGCGACGCCGAGCAGCGCCGTGGCTGTCACAGGTATTGGTGCTGGGAGACAGGAGAAAACATTCCAAGTGCGTGAAAAGGAGCTTCTCCTCGTGAAATGTGATGGGAAGGATCCTCTGCTGACACCTGCAGTGAGCGTGTTCACTGAGGAAGTGGGAATTACACCAGCAGGTGCCTGGCAGTTTAAAGCCCTGCTACATTTCCCTTCAGTGCTGTGGTGTGGCGAACAGCTCCGAGACTTTTCCCACTGAAACCCCTCTGTTCTGCCTCGGCAGCTCCTTGCCCTGTGCACCCACCATCCCGGTGGGAACAGCCGCCACCAGCCCCCATGATGGGGAGCACCTAGAGCACACAGCAACGGGTGCCGCAAACTTTGAGCACTCAGCAAGTCCTCTCCGCACACAGTCAGGGCCAAAAGATCAATATTGACACTTCAGACGATTCCTCTCAATTTGTTTTTTCGTCGATTGTTGGGGCAAAGTTCCCCTTTTCCGATATCTTGGGTTCTCGACTAATGGAAACAAATAAAGTGAAAGCTTCTGTCCACAATGGGCAAGGAGCATCCATTGTCAGCAGGCACTAATCGGATTAAATTGGCTCCTGGCTCTATTGCTCGGGGATAACTCACTCCTAAATTTTTTCCCATCTCAAGGGGATGGGCCATTGTTGCTTTTCCCTATTTAAATCTGATGGATAGAATGAGGAATGGCTGGAGCTGACGGCAGTGCCTGCGCTTCGTGAACAAAGAGCAGAGCCCAGCCTGGGGCCCTGGCGGGTGCCGGCCCCCCCAACCCCTTCTCCCGGCCGGAGCCACTCCGGCATCGCCGCTGCTCTCCTCTGGAAACCACGTTTAAAGCCCAGAACTGAGGTCATCCATGTTCAGGCCGCTCCCCATTAGCATTTTAATCTGTACCCCTGGCACCAGCCCCTCAGAAGGAGCTGCAGCAGCAGCCACGTTCCTGCGAGCAGCCCGATGAGAGAGACGGCCTTAAATAATGCTGCCTTCGGAGGGAGGCCCTGCACGCCGCCAGCTACATTTTGCCCAGAGTCTGATAATTTTCAAAGCTATTGGCAACCTGGGAATTTTCCTGCCTTATCACCAGGGCTCAGCTAACTTCACTAACACTAATCAGAGCTAGAATCATTCATTCAAGGATTGCATGATCATGTTTTTCTTTAGCGGTGACAGCTGCCTGAGCTGCATTAGCAATGCAGATGAGTCAGCCTAATAGGTTAATGCAGAACACGCGAAAATTAGGTTTAATCCCCAGTGAAATAATCTAACATTTTCACATTTCTTGATGTTGGGATAGAGACACTGGTGGTGACTCAATTAGGTGTAATGTAGATCAAAGCAAATTTACCTTCTGGCTGAACCTTCCCCGTAGTTTAGATAGAAGAATATAAGGGTTCTTTACTAATTGGCCAGTGGCTGTGGGAAGAATTCTATGGAAAGTGCGTGCCGCACAGGAATCGCACTCCGGATTTGGGTCTGGAGCGGGGCACGGCTGGGGTCTGCAAACACGGGGCACGGTGCTGAGCCCCTGCTCCTCTCCATGCAGTGCTCACAAATGACGGCGTTCGGGGGCTTTTCTGTAGTTTTATTTTATCCCCTGCCCCCGATTTGTTTTTAATGTCCCGTACCGCAATATCCCCGGTGAGGTTTGAAAGACCTTGTATGATAAAAGGAGCATAAAGGAGAGGAAGAACCCCACCCACCGGCACGCGTCCGTCTAATGTTTTCATTCCCAGGGAACAACATATCAAACAGCAATCACTTTCAGTCATAAAGGGAGGGGAACAAAAAATTACATGCCCTCAGTTGCCAAATTATTTTTTGCCTTGACATCTTAATTCTTAATCCTTGTGTGTGGTCAAATCAGCCTACTATAGACAGCCAATCAAGCAATTATTCCTAAATTATATTTGCCCAGCTCACATTGATTGGTTATTCTTTTCTTATTGGGTAAGCTCATTAATTCCGAGCAGCTTGCTTATTATGCTTTCCACATCATTTTCCTTCGAAGCCTATCTACTCACACCAGCCTGCTGATGTTTCAAGATGCCACGCAGAAAAAAAAGGCCGAGTGATCTATTGCATTGTCTCTTCCAGCAATTACAATTCACATTGCTGATTAACTTTGATGTGAAAACTAATGAGATAAGGCAAGTTATCAAGGCGGACCTGATCGTCATCTCATTTATAGAGCATTTGCCATCAGTGAATGACAAAAACTAATGAAGATGTATCTGACAGCAGGCTGAGCCGTGGCCGAATTTCGTTTCTCATCAGCGAGTGCTCTGCTTCGAACTCATCAGTCTATCTGAAACATGTGGAAATTAGCTTAATAATGAAAACACTTCACCCAAATAGACAAATGTTTACATTAAAACAGCTACATGATAAATAGATGTTAAAGATTTTATGCCTTCTTGAGTCTAAACAATGGAGCACAAAATATGTTCTCATATTCACTAAATCATGCCCATAAAGCTCCTTCCCCACGTGCCGCTGCTGTACCTGCGGGCTCCGCTCTCTGTGGCTCACGGAGATTGCCAGGCTGCGCCTGGGATGGTTTGGGCTGCAACTCCGGGATGCCGGTGCCGGGCCTGGGCAGGGAGAGGGGGGATGTCCCTGCCCACACCTGGGGCACACGGCTCCCAAAAGCAGCTTTTTCACCATAAGAAGTGCTGCTGCTGTATACTGACATTTACCCAATGTAGAAAACGGATTCATTTGCCCCTGGACAGAGTATAAAGTACAGGCATAATTCATGTAAATACAGCAACCTTTCTTGCCTGAGCCGTCACCAAAAAGCCTCCTGCAGTATCAGTTAGTTTAGAAATGTTGTGATAAAAGGGAGACCTGGTCCCATTTTTAATATTGCGGCTTTGGTATCTTTATTTATGAGACGCTACTTCATATTTGTCGGCCGCTATTTCACAGGCTTCTGCTATGGCCAAACGTATCCCCAAGACGTTTTTGTATCTGGAATAAAATATTCGTCCATCACCTGGGATCAGAACAATACTATTTTTAATAAAAAAGACAGGCATCTGCAAGGCAGAAGGGTGAAACTCTCCGTTTAAAAATTATTCCGAAACCTGTGATACTTCAATTAAAATAAAGAAATGGTAAAAGATTCTCTTCTTTTACCGTGATATTTTCCTCTCCCTGAAAAATATACACGTACAGGCTATAAAGCACTGCCTCCTCCAGGAAAAATACCAAACCCAAACATGCTATCCCCAATGTAAGAGGAACTTTAAATTTGATTTAAAAAACCGATTATCCAAGTGGCCTGAAAAAAAAAAATCAGCAAACCAGAGCCTTTGCAGAAAAGGCACAGGAGCTCCTATAAATTCCGCGCAGCGACGGCTCCGTGCACACACGTGGAAAATCCATCTGAGCTCCCAGCCGGGTCGAGCCGGGAGCGCGGTGGGTGCAGCCCCGAGGTGCCCCCAGCTCCTTCCCTCCGCCCGGCACTCACCGCGTCCCCTCGCTCGGCCGGGGGGACATCAGAGGGACGGCCCCGAGCCGCCCCGGCCCCGAGGTGCCCCGGCATTGTGCGGCGCAGATTAGCCCGCACAAAAGGCCCGCATCCCGGCTAAATTAAAAGAAAAGCCTTCCAGGAAGCGCCGGCGACAAATTACTACTTCAGCGCTGGATTAAATGTAAAAGCCCTTCACAGAGCTGCAGATAAATCCTGTGTGCTAGAAGGAACCATAAAAGTACTTGTTCAAGAGCTACAGGCACAAGTGGAAAATTGACCCCAAAGATTTT
>VYXD01011950.1:0-12162 GCA_013397195.1 Hylia prasina | reverse complement strand
CCGAAGTTTATACAATTTCTGCCGACGCGGGGAGAGGGTAGCGGCAGCGCGGCGCTCCCGGCTACCGCGGCCGG
Source organism: Hylia prasina (assembly GCA_013397195.1). NCBI lineage: Eukaryota > Metazoa > Chordata > Aves > Passeriformes > Sylviidae > Hylia > Hylia prasina. Next base: position 12,088 of record VYXD01011950.1, on the reverse strand, counting down.
GGACCGGAGCTGGACACGTCTGCGGCCACCGGGGAGAGCGTTCCGTGAAATCCCGGCAAGGTTTGCTTGGTGCTTCGGAGGGTTTCTGCTTTGTCTGTCTCTTGTTTGTTTTATTTGGGTTTAGTAGTGTTTTTGGTCGGGTTTTGTTTGTTTGGTTTTTTTCCCCCCTTTTCCCCGTTCTTTTACCCAGCTAATGAAGCAGAATGGTTTCGTTTTCACCACGCGCACACAGAGTGGGAAAGCACTGCTCCCATCCTCATTTCCCTTGTCCCCACGCGCCACAAGCGCAGGTCCATCCCCACATTCCTCCCAAGCCTGCCCAGCGTCGCCGTGAGACCCCCCAGCAGCGCGGGATGCTCCGAGTGGGCAGGACGCAGCCGTCTCCCTTCGGTGCATAAAAACACGTGTCACCTGGGCACGGTACATCTCTCCGGCTGCACAGCCATTATTTTATATTTCTAAAGTGCCAGCCCGCCCACGGCAGCGGCTCTGCTGGCTTCCCGGGTGTGCATCCACATGTGCCTGCACGGAGGGACGGACAGGGAGAGGAATGCTGCTCCTCCCTCCCCCGCCCCGGCCTTTATCCCGGACGCCTATTTTAATAAATAATTATAGGCAGCTGAAGGATTTGTTCATTCCAAAAGGTCTCCCCTTCACATTTCTCAGAGGTTCAGCTCAAGGAGACGCCATGATAATAAGGCTGACTTGGGATACCTACTCCACAATGTCATTATGAGCTTCCATTTAAAATGGAAAAGTCTGTACATTATACCTAAAAGCATTACAAGGTTAGCGTCTCAGCTTGGGGAATATTTAATGCTGCTGGGAAAGCAGCGCTGCTGCTCTGAGGAGGAAAAGGGGAGAAAAACAACACGAGAGAAAAGTCCTTTCTGAAACACAAGCCTAGAAAAAAGATGTTGGGGGTGAGCACGGAGATCATTTGCACTTCCAATGACTAGGACTAATCCTCTGCTACCACATTTCTATTTTCTTATTACTTTTGCTAATTATTTTATTTTTTTTTCTTTTTTTTTTTTTTTTTTAAACTTGTAACTTTTCCTCCCGTTATTGTCTGACTCGGGGCTGGATAGCCGGGTGCTGGTGACAGCCCCTCCATACTGCCCAGGCCCCACAGCCAGGAAAGCCTGGGTGCCTCACACACACACAGTGCCTGGGTGACCCACCAAGGGGCTTGGCTTTGTTAGGGTTTGTTAAGAAACATTTCTGGGGGGCAGATAAAGGCTTTTTGTCCCTGAGTCCCGGCGCAGCCAGAGAGCAGCCTCGGCAGTGTCCCATCACTGGCACGGGCACCTCAGGAACCACCCAGCTCTGTCACTCCCCCCAAAAGCCACCCTGGGCTGCCCTGGGACTGGCAGAGAGTGGAGAACAAACCAGCCCTCAGCAGAGAGACAGGCACCTGCCCCGGCTGGCTGTTCCCAAAAGCCCAAGGCAAGGAGCGTGGTGTAATCCCCAAAGCTCTGCTGCAGAGGCTCTCTGCTCCGAGCCACGCGTGAAACTGGTGCCGTGTCTCACCCCTAACTTACAGCCTCTGTCTCTGACAAGGAATTTACATGACCAAATGCCTGTTCAAGACCAGCCACTGCACTGCTCCCGCAATATTATCCTAAAATTTGCTAATAGCGGCTCTTTCACATAAATTAATTGATAATGAAAAAAAGCCTCCCTTTGAATTTATATAGATTTCAGCAGAGAATAATGTTTTATTTAAAATAGTTACAGTGCGCCTTTTGATTTAGAGTTTAAAGTAAATAATATTTGTACATCTAAAACATACTCAAGACAAATGAAAAGCCTCTAGATGCTTTTGTATGAGATGCTGAAGAGCTCTACAAACTTAAAAGCACAACCTCAATTAAGCCCATCTTCATCTGGAAAAAAAATTAGCAACTGAAAGCTGAATATATTAGATAATGCACACTTGCAGGAGAGCATTCTCTTAGCAAAAAATTCTTGATAACCAACCTAAAGCTGGCCTTCGAGTTGCTCGATGCTAATTTTGTTTGAAACTGTTTAACTAACTCTGAATAGATATCCATATTCAACAAAGACATAATTAATGGCAACCTTTTCTTCTGCTTAGAAGACATCATAACAAGCAGAAAAGTACAAAAAGATTTTTATAGTAACTAATTTAAGGACAAAGGGTTGACCTCTAGCATTTCATTAAATAAACAGAGCGAATGAAAGAAGAGTGACAGTATTCATCCTTGTTCAATTCAAGCAGCCAATTTCAAAATGCAAATCATAATCTGCAGATGTTGGAGCCTGATATATTTTTTTAAAATATCATTTGTTCAATTTAAGAACATCAGACATTTGAATTTTAAATTAAAAAAAAAAAAATCAAAACCAATTCCGGCTCCAGGTTTAGGCGCAGCATGACTGCGTGCTCGGAGCTGGGGTCTGCTGGGGCTTCCCTCCCTCCCCATCTCCTCAACCACTCATTTTAGACATTATTCCCAAAACCTTTTAATGGAGAAGTTCTGCTAAGCCGCACATTATTTCTGATTAGCACAGCTGGTCAATGCTGCTGCCTCTGCAAACCGGGGATGACCGAGAACAGCTCCAAGTGGAGCCCAGCGAGTGGCTCCATCCTCCCTCCCCACCCGTGGGCACCCTGCTCCCGTGGCCAGGCTGTGTCCCCATCCCCAGGGGATCCTCCCCAGATGTGCTGCCACGGGGCTGCTGTGGCACAGGAAAAAGTGTCCTGGCTCTGTTCTCCATAGGTGGCAGAGCCCCAGAGCCCCTGCCCGGGGAGGTGACCAGAGCACAGGTGGAGACAGCAGTGGGAGGTAAGCTGACTCTGAGTTTGGGAACACAACCCCAACCTTTCAGAGCCGAAGGACAAGGCGCAGTGGGAAGGCAGAAGATTTTGGCTGGACCATGGATGATCTGCAAGCCTTTAGCAGGGGAGGGATAAAGTCTCAATCCAGCCTGACACTCGGCACACACTTGTTCCACAGGGCTCTGGGGAAGTAAAACACATGTCAAGGCACACAGGGGAGTCTAGGGGAGCAGGCCCAGGTCAGTGGGTATCACACTCTGTGCTGAGTACAGATCCACAGATCTATGGAGGGGTTCCTTCCTCATTCCCTTCGATGCCCTTTCACCTTTCTCCTCCAACCAAAGGAAGCCCAGGAGTGATGTTAAGGGACACTTTTAATGTGCCCAAGGGGGCCAAAGGTTTGCAGGGATAACCCACAGGGCCTGGCACTGCTGAGCCTGGACATGTGTGGGGTTTCTCCCAGGAAATGGCTTTAGGGTGTTTGGGAGTGTTTCTGGGGAAGCATGAGATTTTAAAATTTATTTTGGCCGTTGAAATACATGGAAGTTTTTTGCCTCACTGAACGGGGCCGTAGGATGTAATGGAGCAACACTGACATCTCAGCAAGCAATTCCCTTCCTTCCTTAATAAATGGAAAAGACCCTGTGTTCCCACCACATGGCCCCTAGTTACTGCTAAGTTACAGTGAAGCACAACCTCTGCAAAGGTATGTATATTAATTAAATTGCTGCTGATTAGGGCCCATCAGCGACTTGCAGTAGGAAGGGAGGGAGTGAAATAAATGCCCAGGAGCATCTCTGGGGAGAGGAGAGCAGCAGAGCTGTGCCATGGCCTCACCCCAAGCAGAGCAGAGCCATTTCTGAGAGGCCAAGCACAGTTTTGTCCCAAGCCCTTCCCAAAGGCCAGGAGCCTGCACCCATCCTGTCCCTGCTGGCGCTGGGCACGGGCAGGAGGAAGGGCCGGGCCTTGCCAGCCCTCCTACACAAACAGACCCTGCAGCTGTCGCGGGGCGAAATAAATGACTTCCGGAGGTTACGGAGAATAAATGAATCCATTCAGGCACAAGTGAAGGGGACATTGTTTTCCCCCTCAAAAAGAAAAAAAAATCCCTCCCCAACAACCTATATATTAAGGTATCAATGAACAACAAATTCATTCAGTTATGACACAGGAAATCTCAAGCAGAATGGGCTGCAAAACAACTCAATTTATCTGCGCCACACACGCAAAAGGAAAAAAATGGCTCTTGTTGGTTGTTCTGCCAGGGCTGGGGCTCCTCTTGAGGATTCCAGCCACACACGGAGTGTTTTCTGCCAGTGCTTTAGTGGTGGGTGCGAAATTCTGAGATTAAGATTGTTCCCTTAGGTTTATCCTCTTCAGGGACAACATGTGCACAATACGCCTTTGGAGCGTATTTAAAGCCAGGCTGCAGATGCACATAATCTCCATCCTCTGCACCACAAACGAGAGACGTGGAGGTTTGGGGTTTTTTTTTAAAGGGAGGGGAATTACTTATTCAAAGAAAAACCAAATTTTCACGGTGGAAACCTTCATTTTTATATCAGAAAAGAAAAGGCAAAAATGGAAATGCAGGCTCGATCGAGACCAAATTTCTCAAAACAAGGCAGTAGCTCCCTCCTCTCCTAGCTCCTAGCAGCAGCCCTGAGCCCATCCAGTGGACCTCATCTGCTCCACAGCATGTCTGGGCACATGCTGAGCCTGAGGGGACACCCCTGACCCTGGGAAAGACAGAGGGACAGTGCCCTCCCTGCCCTGGACACCACTTCCCTGAGCCCACTCCCCTTTGCTGTCCAGCACTACAAACCCGAAATGTGGCCGAGAAACAAAGCCCATCCTCTTCTTATTTCTGAAACATTTATGCTTAGCTGTTTTCCCCAAGTAACATTAAAAAAAATCTCTTAAAAATGAGCGCAGCGGGTCAATCCTGCTGTAGAAATGGGATTGGTACCCAGCTGCAAGGAGCGCTCTGCGTGCAGGGGAATAATCCAAAAGGTTTTAATTAGGGAAAGCAGCAATAAATGAAGGAATATGAGCTTGGATGAGAACACTTGAATGTATAAAGAACGGGGAAAGACAAGATCTCTGCCCTGCCAGGGAGCCCCAAAGCAAGTCAGGGCATAGCGTGCCCCCCCCAGACCCCAGGGGCTCTGCAGGAGTAGCACCCCGGGCGCTGTGGGGCGCATTAAAGCGGAGCACATCCCCAACGCCGTGCGTGGAGCCAGCAGCCCAACCCTTCAAGTCAGCCAGTGACTTCCTCCACGTCGCGGACAGCTGCACATCTGTCTGTCTGTCTGTCTGAAGCACCCGAGACGCCCTGTGCTGCTCGCAGTGCTCGGCTCTGGAGGGGTCTCCGACAAAGGCAGGATGCGGCTGGGCGTGGGGCTCCCGGCCTCTCCTTGGGAAGCAAGTCACGCTCCTGCGACAACTGCTCCTCTGTGCCTGTTTGAACTGTCCCTTCCAATTAGCAGTAATAAGGGACTCTGTAAAGATGAGCAAACACAGCGCATTCATTACCCCTGGCGGCCCCCGCCCTCCCTCCTGGCAGCCCCGGGAGATCCCCAGGGCACCGCTCCCGAGGATGCCGAGCGCTGGCAAAAGGCAAATTAATGACGAGTCGCTCGAAGAGTTTGCCCGAAATAATTTTATTCTGCCCAAGAATTGATTACTCCCGGCCTGGAAATATGTCCAAATCAATAAGCCAAAGCTCAGGGCAAAAAAGACATGCTCTAGCCCCATTTATTTATCTGCTTTTTTGAGGAATGGCACATAATTTACCGGGTTGGAATTGCTAAGCCTTTCCAGAGCGAGGACTAATGACCGACTAGCTGTGGGAAAGCGATGCCTCCATCCATCTCCCAGGTGAGTCACGAGTCCCCACACCCGCTGGTGACGACCTTGTCAGTGGTCTTTGCCNCATGCTGCTGGTGGGGGGTGGGCGGGAGGGCTCCTGCTGCAGACCATCAGTGTCACTCCTGAGCTTCTGGTGAAGGACAAGGTGGCCCCGGCGGCCCTGGGAGCTGCCAGCACCAGCACTGAGGTGCAGCTCCAGCAGCACATCTGCACAGACACTCATGGTGCCTCCTGTGCACTGCCACCCACGGAAAGGATGCTTCTGACTGTGTTAAAACAGGAGAACTCAAACCTTTCTGCTTGCCATGAGCCCTGCAAGCAAACATCTTCATGTAAGACAGAGACATGAAGCAGCAGAGCACTGCAAAAATCAAACCCCAGGGTTTGCTGGCTTCCCCTTGGGCAAACCCCTTCCCACCCTGGCTGCTCCAGACATCTCTGAAGGCACTGTGTCCCCAGGCCTGGACAGCCTTGGGCTGGAAGAGAATTCCCCTTGGCCCAGTCTCACAGATGAGAGATGCTAGGGCCGGAGAGGGAGCCCGAGGAAAGAGCACANTAAATGAAGGAATATGAGCTTGGATGAGAACACTTGAATGTATAAAGAACGGGGAAAGACAAGATCTCTGCCCTGCCAGGGAGCCCCAAAGCAAGTCAGGGCATAGCGTGCCCCCCCCAGACCCCAGGGGCTCTGCAGGAGTAGCACCCCGGGCGCTGTGGGGCGCATTAAAGCGGAGCATACCCCCAACGCCGTGCGTGGAGCCAGCAGCCCAACCCTTCAAGTCAGCCAGTGACTTCCTCCGTGTCGCGGACAGCTGCACATCTGTCTGTCTGTCTGAAGCACCCGAGACGCCCGGTGCTGCTCGCAGTGCTCGGCTCTGGAGGGGTCTCCGACAAAGGCGGGATGCGGCTGGGCGCGGGGCTCCCGGCCTCTCCTTGGGAAGCAAGTCACGCTCCTGCGACAACTGCTCCTCTGTGCCTGTTTGAACTGTCCCTTCCAATTAGCAGTAATAAGGGACTCTGTAAAGATGAGCAAACACAGCGCATTCATTACCCCTGGCGGCCCCCGCCCTCCCTCCTGGCAGCCCCGGGAGATCCCCAGGGCACCGCTCCCGAGGATGCCGAGCGCTGGCAAAAGGCAAATTAATGACGAGTCGCTCGAAGAGTTTGCCCGAAATAATTTTATTCTGCCCAAGAATTGATTACTCCCGGCCTGGAAATATGTCCAAATCAATAAGCCAAAGCTCAGGGCAAAAAAGACATGCTCTAGCCCCATTTATTTATCCGCTTTTTTGAGGAATGGCACATAATTTACCGGGTTGGAATTGCTAAGCCTTTCCAGAGCGAGGACTAATGACCGACTAGCTGTGGGAAAGCGATGCCTCCATCCATCTCCCAGGTGAGTCACGAGTCCCCACACCCGCTGGTGACGACCTTGTCAGTGGTCTTTGCCAGGCAGATGCATATGGAAGTGAAACATGTAGGTCAAGGCACCCACCCAAGGAAACACTTTTAAGTCTCCCCAAAAGGATGACTGGTGCCCAGGTGGGAGCCCCTGCACACCCCATTCCTGCCTGGCCAGCTAGAACCAGGCTGGAGCAATCACTGCTTCAGGGGCGAGCTGGAAGCTATGCTGAACGTGCACCGTAAACACTGAAACACATTTGTGGCCAGACCTCAGCACTGCAGAACAACAACCTGCATACCTGCATTACCCAGGGCATGCAAATGGCACAAGGGACACTGCGGGACAAGGACTTGTTGCTTCATCTGGGGGCTGAGCCCCAGGGCTGGGGGAGATGGCAGCACCACATGCTGCTTTCAACAGCAGAGGCTCCACATGCACCTTGCGGGTGACACGTGCCTGCCATCTCACCCCATTTGCCGATCCTCTGCATGCTCCACAGGGTCCTGGATTTTCCAGGGCATTAAACACTATCCCCCCTCGGCANGAGCTGCCAGCACCAGCACTGAGGTGCAGCTCCAGCAGCACATCTGCACAGACACTCATGGTGCCTCCTGTGCACTGCCACCCACGGAAAGGATGCTTCTGACTGTGTTAAAACAGGAGAACTCAAACCTTTCTGCTTGCCATGAGCCCTGCAAGCAAACATCTTCATGTAAGACAGAGACATGAAGCAGCAGAGCACTGCAAAAATCAAACCCCAGGGTTTGCTGGCTTCCCCTTGGGCAAACCCCTTCCCACCCTGGCTGCTCCAGACATCTCTGAAGGCACTGTGTCCCCAGGCCTGGACAGCCTTGGGCTGGAAGAGAATTCCCCTTGGCCCAGTCTCACAGATGAGAGATGCTAGGGCCGGAGAGGGAGCCCGAGGAAAGAGCACAGTGGGGTTTGCTCTTTCAAGCCTTGCTGAATCCCAGCTCAGAGGCAGGGCAGGGAAATGAGTGAGTTTGCACCCATAGAGCCCGGCCATGCTCTGCCTACATGGCCCTGCTGGTGAGCCCAAGCCCCTCTGCCTGAGCCCACGGCCAGGGGCTCCCGGCCGGCCGGGCGGCTGCAGCCTGGCTGACAGCCTCCTTTAGCTGCATTTGGCACTGCTCACAGGGGATCTTTCTAGACTGGAACTCTGCTGTTCGCCCATTCAGAATGGGAGCATCTGTGAAAAGGGATCATTCATAGTAAACTTGTGAGTGCTGGGTAGGAAAAAAAAAATCCTCGGCCCAGAAAACAACACGGCCTTTATTTTTCAGTGCAGCTGCCTGAGCCCACAGCACCCTGGTGGGTGGGGCAGGGAGGACGTGGGGCTCAGCTCAGACCCTGCACCCCCAGCTCAGCCTGGTGCAGCAGGACAGGACAGCAGCGCCGAGGGACACACAGCAGGGCCGTGGGCCCACTCCTTCACCCGCCTCCCTCACAGCTTAACAGGCACAAATCCCCCCATGTGGCAGCAATGCATGCGAGTTTTATTACTCAATAAAATATTTGAAATAAAATAAATGGTTTTGTCAAACACTATATCTCCTCAAATAATAATGCACCAGCTTACCAAGAAAAACAACCAACATTCATATTCTACGGCAAAGGTTTATTTCGCCTCCGAGAGGAGAGGGGAACGGGCATTTCAATTCAGAATTCAGATACTGTATGGGAATACAGTAACTATAGTTCTCAGAGGGTTTGTGCAAATGCCAGCAAAACAAACCCCAAATCAAGTTTATTAGCTGGTGGAGATCTTTAACAACCTTATACAATGACTGATGAAGCCGTCAGGGAATTCCTTTCAACATAAGTGATTTAAAGCCCCTACAGAAACTTCATTGTCTGTTCCAAGACAGAAAGAGTTCCTCAGTATCCAGTACTGCTCTGACAGCAGCACTGGCGTGGGTGGTATTGCCAACATGTGTTTCCTTTCATCTGGAAACATTACTGGGAATCCTAACATCCCAGGTCCTGTGGAGAACCATAAAGGGAGGAAGCACAAATGAATTAAGAACTGCAGTCTGTGTCCTAAAGGACCCGTCTGTATTTTGATGGCAAGGCTGAGATGTTCACTTCTGCCCTGAGCGTGCTTCCAGAAATGATCCAGATGTCATACCCCACATGGATCAACCACTGAACACCCACAGTCTGCTTGGCATGGATGGGGGAGAGCTGCAGGTTTTGGACACAGCCAGCTCCCACCAAAGCACTGGGTGCTGGAACCAGGCTGGCTGTGTGCAATGGGCACAAGCTGCTCTCTGGGAAAGCACCAGGACTGGAAAAGCAGCCAGGCTCCTTCTCTGGGAGGGCTGATGCCCTTCCTGAGGATGTCTGAGGGGAGGAAGGTGAAGGTGAAGGTGAAGGTACAGCCAGTGCCCCCAGAGCATCCACACCAGGCCAGCTCCTGCAGAACCATTCTTAAAAGCACATCCAGAAATGCACAGCTCTAATTGCCAGTTCTTTTGTCATGCACACTCATCACTGGGTAATTTGCATTTTAGCTGCTAAAATATCAGGGGGATGTTATTTAATCAATCACGGCAGCTCACAAAGTCCTAAGTGAGAGAATATTTTTTGATTGTCTCTGCTTGTATCTAAACATCTCACAAACCCGCCAGCCAGTTCTTCATTTCAATTAGGGCAATGCTGATCGTTAGCTAACTAATAAGTACCAATTTTCTGTCACAACTATTTCCTAATTAAATTCAAAACAGAGATTTCTAACCCAGATGGTCAGTGATGCTACAGATTTGTTTAAATTTGGTATCACAGTAACAAACTACTAATTAGGGTTTGTAAATACACCAATTCCCTTATGACTTAGTTGTTAGTAATGCATACAACCAGTTTATTAAAGCACTAATTGTGTCTGGCTTTACTTGGGCCTAACACATAATCCACTTATCACATACTGGTACCAACTTATTTTGAAGGGATTATGAATGAAATCATAAATGAGGTCTCGCATCCCTTTCCTGGTATGCTTAATAAAGGTTTGGTGTCATATTTAGATAACATATTTAGATTTTCTGCCTCTGATGGAGAGCGGCCCCGCAGTGATGCTGGCACTCCATTCTCCAAAGGCTGTTTAACAAAAAAAATTTCCACCCCAGCTCTACTGGGCAGCAAATTGTCCCAGCATCCAAGCTCCTCGAAAGGAGCTCTGGAGCTTCCCAGAGAAAGCACTGGATGTTTATTTCCCACTGAAGTCAAGCTCAGCCCCTCCATGGGGCCGGGGCTGGCACTGGGGGCTGATGGGACCCCCACCCATTTGCCTGGAGACCCTCACAAGCTTAGACCACCTTCTTGTGGGATGGAGGGCTCCAAACCTGGATTCCCTCCTGCCTTTGCAGAGGGACGGCCCTCTGGAAAAGACCCTGGTTTTTAGGCAAGGCTTTGTTCCGAGGAGCCCAAACGGGCAATACCCCACAGCCAGGGCATTGATGCCCCTCGCTGCAGCAGCTTTATTTAGAGTGCACAAAGTAGGAAATAAATGATAGATAACTGTGAATTGCAAGGTTATGTAAACATGGAGGGGGTTCCAGAAGAATCCTATTAAACCATATAAGAAAAGCGTGGATGGTTTATCACATCACTAAGACCCAAGAATGCATTAATAAATAGAAGAATAGATAACGAACCATGGAGTACAAGGCTAAACTATCTGCTATTGTGAGAATCCCGTGACAGTAGAAACAATGAAGGGAAGAAAAAAGCTTTGTTGGTCTGTCACCAGAACCTTGTAGTGTATCTTTTATAGCCCATTTTTAATGAATTCACAGCACCTATCAGTTATCCCCTGCCCAAATTCCTCATTTTCCTCCCTCTTGAATGCAAATTCCCATGCTGCACTCTGCTTTCACCATGACTTCCCCCGTTAAACTCGGGGGCTTTCTGGGTTTCAATGGTCTTTCAGCCACAGCCAGAACAGGTTTCTGCTTTCATATTTCCAAAGGGTTTTCAGGATGGTAACAAAAGTGGGGTTTAGTGCAAAGCAGGAGTACCTCTGAGCCTTGCTTACTCTGTGACAGGAGGGTGAATGCTCAGATAGGTCTGATTCAGCCCGGAGTGATGATGCCCAGACATGTCTGCAAGGAAAAAAAAAACCAAAACACACCAAAGCTGCTGCTCCTCTTGCTGTTTCCCAGCCCTCTGCAAATAACACTGAGAATTGTTGGAGGGAACTTCATATTAATCCAAGAGATAGTACCCTCTTTGTAGACACTACTGAGACTCACTAACAGTTTATTTTCACTGTATTGAGGGGATTTTGTCATTAAATAAGCACCCAGGATACATTTACTGTAGATTACTTTTATTTTTATTACAGCATTGTTAGATACAGAGCACTAAGGATTCAGGGCTGGTCATGACACACTCTGCAGTAAAACCCCTTGGTCCTGCCTCCAGCAGAATCCAAAATCCTGATTGATTTCCATGTAAAAAATCCAAAGACTTTGTGCTGCTGCAGCTTGGTGACGAACATCTCACAGGACCACAGCCTCGACAAGGCTGGCAGAGGCAGAAGAGAGTCCATGTTAAAGATGGAGAACATGGCACAGCATGATGGATGCCCAAAATTCCAGAGTTCTTTTGGTGGCAAACCCCACCTGCAGCAGGCCCCCAAGGAGCCTGCACTGGGCCCAGTTTGAGGCTCACACTGGGAACTTCTTCTGCCTCCTTATTCTTCACATCCCCAGAGGATGCTGCAGGTAGGCAGAAGCCGGACAGCTGTTGCCTTTCCTCACTCCAAGAAAAGGCAATTAAAGAGACCCAACTGAACCCCAAGCAGCAGGCAGGAATCTGGATTTGCCTTTTTCTGGACTAACCATACTCAAGCTCCCTGCAGCTCTCAGTGCCTATCCCACCAGTGCATCCCTGTGAGCTTCTGGCTGCAGGACAGCCACATCACAGGGTCCCGTGTCCCCAGGGAGAGTTCCACAACATGACACGAAAGAATTTCACGAGGGCACGGT
>VYXD01011947.1:231873-360218 GCA_013397195.1 Hylia prasina | reverse complement strand
AGGAACAATACCAAAAGTTGTCTGAAATGGTAATTTCCGTTTCCCATTTCATCATCCCCGGGTAGGCGTTAGCCCTGCGTGTGTGTGCGCAGGGCCGGGGCCGCACCGAGCCCAGCCGGCCCCAGCCCCCCGGCTTTTATTTATTTCCCAGTTTAATCTTTAAATCGCTCCGTGTTTCTGTCCTCCGAGGAGCCTTTGTGTGCCGGGGAGGGGCCGCTCGACACCTTTGCCCCTTAGCAGAAAGGAAGAGAGGGGAAAAAAAAAAAAAAGCCTCCCAAGCCCAAACAGCTGCAGCACAGGACGAGCCTCCCCCAGGCCGGGGATGGATTCATGTTTAGAAAGGCAAATGACCTCGGAGGGAGCCGGGATGAGCCGAGCCCTCGATGCCCTCTGCCCTTTCCCAGAGGGAGCAGCTGTCCGGGGTGTGCGGCTCAGAACGGGCCCTTCATTGAGGCACAGGGGCCGTGTGTTTACGGCTTGGCTTCTCCTCCAGGCTTGGGGATCTGTTTTGATATCCAGTTGCAGGAAAGGGTTCCTCCCCCCTCCTGGTTTTGTACACAAAGTGCTCTCTCACCACTGGGGACATGGCTCTATAGGCAGAGAGCGAATTCCAGGCAGCTCTTGAAGCACAGTTCCCTCCTGAGATGGCTTCTGAAATGGGGTATACACAGCATTTTTACCCTCTCTGTAGGCAAAGGTTTTTGGGTGGGAACATCTGTACTGCCTTGTAGTGGCTGTGTGCTTTCCTGAAATTTATATAAATTTAAGGATCTTGGAGTTCAGTGCATTTCTCCTTTCTTTGTTTTGTTCATAAAATGGAACATTTTTATATAGTGACTCCAATTATTTCCTTTTTCTGTGGGGGAAAACCACTCCACGGAGTCACGGAGAGGGAAAAGGAGATTAACTCTCACATGTTTCCCAGTGGCATCGATACATTCTTTGTGTGTGCCCTACCAGGAGCTCAATATTTAACTTGATTAGCTTAAAAACGGGAAAAGTTGGCGTTTTCACAGGCTGGATTTTCTGGCAGATTCCAGGTTGGAGTAGTCTGAGATGGCTGTGGAGGGGGTTTGGAACGTGATGTGGAGCGAGCGCTGCGCCTCGGCGGGGAAACTGGGCACGGCGTTTGGTTACCGAGCTCCGTGACCCGTTTTCTCTCGGTGGGAAGCGCTCGGCAGGGCAGGGTCTGGCTGGGAGGGGTGGGCGAGCTCTGGGGCTCCGTGTGAGCCGGTCCGGGGCTCGGTTACGCTCGGGGCTCAAAGTCTGCGCTGCCCCGGGGTTTGCGGAGCTCAGCGCTTTGCAGGAGCGCTCCGGGTCTCCCTGGCTCCGGGAGAACTCGCCGGTCCTACGGGGAGGTGTCCGACCTGCCGGGGCACATCCAGCCTGGAGAAGGGCTTTGCTGTGAACCCGTCCGGGCGAGCCGGGGCTTGTGTCACCCCGGGGTGTCTGAGTCAGTGCGAGGGCTTGGTTTGCCAAACTCGCAGCAAACCGAGTTGCCCGTGCAGCAAACAGCGCGCTGGGCTTGGAGCACGGCGAGCCCTCGGTTCCCAAGGCTTTTTTGCCTCATTCCTGTTGTAAATAGTGGCCGAGGAGCCCCGGCCATGTCGGCGCTGGCTGCTGCCACTGGCTGGAAACTGGAGACGTTGCGTTTCGTGTTCCATGCTTGGTTTTGCTGTTCAGTTCTGCTTCTGCTTTTAGAAATGAACTCTTGTCTGTTTCTCCATTTCATAAAAAAGCGTGGTTCAGAGAGCGAGCTGTTTTTTTTTTTTTTCCACGGGCAGCTTTTTTGTTTTTGTGATGTTGCAACAGCATTTTCTCAGACTTAAACCTGCAGATTGTCCAGTTTGAGGGCTGGGTTTGGATGGGGGAGGAAATCTTAAGAAAAAGCCCCAGAGCAAAACCCCTTTGGCTTAATTTCTTCCTTCGTGTGTGGTAGGCAACCTGATAAGATTATTTTATTTTCCACTCGTGTTTTAATGGACTAAGTCCCCCCAAATGCTTGTGAACAAAGCGAAGCGTAGCGCGGCGTCGTGCCGCGTTCTTCCGCTGCTCAGCAGAGCAGACAAATGCATTTCTCTGGGGTCAGTGAGACTCGTCGTGTTAATCAATACTGTACCAGCAGTGTTCCCTTTCCAGGGAACCAGATGGGCTGCTTACAACTGGTGCTGATTATTTTAACTGTGTAATTGTAACATGGCTGTGTGATGACAGTGTTTCCTGCAGATACTTCAAAGGAAGGTTCCCGACGAGTGTGTCTTTACAGCGTTTAATCTGTCCTCTTTGTCTTTATGTTGTGGCTTTTGGACATGTGTTTGAAGTACTAAGAGGTTTTTTTTTCCCCTTACCTCCAGCTTTTCTATACATTAAAAGGAGGCAGTGCTCTGGAATGATGAAGTGTCTCCAGTGTGGGAATAAACCCAGGGTTTTAGCAGCTCCCACAGTGGTGGGTTGGTTTCAGTGAGTTTTAGATCCAGGCAGTGACTAAGCCAAAAGCTGGGAAGAGATTTAAGTGGCTGTGAGGAAATGGCAATATTTTTTAAAAATAGTTCATGTGGCTTTGTTTTGGGGAAAATATGTTGTGTGGTGACTTGAGTCTTAACTGGGACAGGCTAATTACTCAGTGAAGAAATCCTTCTCCGAGGGAAGGAAAGGCACAGGGCCGGAGCTGGTTAATTACATTTTGTAAAATTATGGAGTGACGGCTTTCTGAGGAGGTCTGCTCCTCTTCCTGCCCTGTACCTGAATTTCAGGCTCAGCAGTTGCCTTACGGATTGAAATTCCTCCTGGGTATTAAGATTTAATGGTGGTAGACCCAGAGCAAGTAGGGGCAGGTACTGCTGCTTTTCAGTACAGCAAAGCAAATAATACTGGAAAATATTTACATGGGGGTTGTTATTCAATCCTCGTGTTTCCTTGATGAGCTCTAGTAAAGGTGCTTGTGTGCTCCCTCCATCGCCGGGGAGATTTCCCTGTATTTCGGTTGTAAAAGGCTGCAGAGAGGAACCGGTGTCTCCATAGCAAAGATTCCAGTGTTTCGTGATCAGCTCACATATATTTTTACCCCATCTAATTTAAACCAGTCTGCACGACACTCACAGGAATGATTTGTATGCAGCTTTTAAATATTTTCCTCCTTCCTGCGTGAGGGATTAGCGGCACAGAGCTGCTTTTTCGGAGGGTTCTCAGCCAAGTGTTACGTAATTTGTGTGCCACCGATGCACGGCCATAAAAAAATACTCCCATCAGTGTTAAGGGAAAGCTTGTGTAGGCAATTATTTGAAATCACAAGCGTCCTAAGCAGGTTTGTGCAGCCTTAAAATCTGGGCAAAACGCTGCCTTTGGAATCCTGCTGGGAAGGGGGGTGGGAAGCTGTCAGCGCCCGTGGTCTGGAGGCTGGTTTTGAGCACATTCTACTCCACTTTTTAAGCTTTCCTGTGTGAGAACTGGCGTTTTCTGGTGTAATTTCTCAGGCAACTGTTGGGTATTTAAAAATCCTAATTTCTCTGAGTCTGGGTGGTGGTGTTTCAGCTGAGGGTGCTTATGGGTGATGCCAGTTTGTAATCTTCTAGGAGAGTATGGGGGGAAAAAAAAGTAAAAAAGAAGCTTAAATGCTAATAACAGTGAAAAATCTGCTCGGCGTGGAGCACATGTGAAGAAAGCGGGTGCACGTCGGGCTGTGGAGTCTCTGTCAGCTGAGCTGGGGGCTTTTAAAAATCTGCTCTAATTTTTATGCTGCATGTGGAATGGCTAATCCCATAAAAGCCTCGCACCTTTTGACAGATGAAACGCTGCTGTTCTTCACTTATTTGAGCAAAATATTTTTATAGATGGTATTAGCTCTGTGGCTCCAAGGGTAATGCAGTCCTTACACGAGAAAGATCTTGCTTTGATCTGACAGCTTTCAAGATCCATTTCCAATCTTGGAGTTCCATTAAGTCTGTTTGTAATGGTGCCCTCAGACTTTTTTTCTGTTTATGTGACTCTTCGGGGTGTTAATGTTGCTCTGTATTTGAGTTCTCTTTAATAAACTGAAGGCATAATTGGGGTCAGGAAAGGAAATAATCATGTTAGAAGGTGTAGTTAATTATATCAGGTATTTTGGGCTCCAGAATTCTTTGTCTCGATTCTGATGTTTTCTTCAGGTTGTAGGGTGTAGTGAAATTATGAAATCATCAAACTAGGACCGTGGGGCAGGGTGATGTGTGATGGTTAATTTTGGGAGCGTGAAATGTGTGTGGCTGCAGGATTGATGTCTGTGAGGGCTGTAGGGGATGGGAGGGATGGTTTCTCTGGTGAGCAGCCTCTTCCCCGTTCTGTGGGGGAAGAGGTGGTCTTCTGTGTCCATCCAATGGGATCTGCATGGTCTTGTGTCTGTCCAACACGATTTAAATGATCTTGTGTCCATCCAGTTGGACGTTTGTGGTCCCGTGTCCGTCCAGCACGGTCCGTTTGGTCCTGTGTCCATCCAGCACGGTCCTGGTGGGTGTGTGCATGCCCAGTGGGATCTCTGTGGTCCTGTGTGTATCCAGGGTGATCCATGTGGTGCCCTGTCCCTCGAGGAGGGCACGGGAGCCCCAGTGCCCAGCAGCCCCATGCAGGGCTCGGGTGGGTGCCGTGGCAGGAGCAGCTCTCTCTGCTCCTCCTCCCTCGGGGCCCTGCCGGTGTCTAGCCAGACCTCACGTCTGAGAAACCATCCTGCCTTTTCCGGCCCCTCTCCGTGCCGGCTGGGAAAGCCTGAGCTCCCAGAGAGGACGTCTGAAGCCTCGGTCCCCTCGGGTTCCTTCCCGTGTTCCGGAGTTTGCCGCGTGGGTAAGGCGCGCGGCTCATGGCCCTGTGGTGAGCTGGAGCTGCAGCCTGGGAGGGCCGAGGGATTGGGAGGCATTTCCTTCCCCACGGGATCCCCACGGCGAGCGGGTGGCAGCGCCGGGGAGGGAATTGGCTGCTGGAGTCAGAAGAAAGTGATGTTTTTTTTCTAGGTCAGGGTTGAAGGCACTGTCAGGGTGGTGATGTGCAGCATATATTACTGTCTGCATTGTCCCTGCCATATGGATGTGTGCGCGCTGCCCTTGGCATTCAGGCATTGAATTATTTATCCTCTCCAAATCTGGAGGCAGCCTTTCTTCCCCTGTCTCTAAGAAAACCAAACTTATCTGACGAGTGTTTTTAAAATAAACCTTCTGCTGTGAATTACTGCAGTGGCAGGAGCAGGGTATTGATTGTATGTTGCGTTTGGATTCGGAAACCAAAGGTTACAACACTGGATATCTTGTGGAAACACTGAAATATTTATTTTACTGTTAGGTGCAAGTGTGTCTGTGCTGGTGCTGGGTCTGTATGTGGCTGAAATGCCATGTAATGAAATTTCCGGACTTGGAGAATGGAAAGTGTAGAAAACTTTGTAGTATGTGTAAAAGCAGCTTTGTCTCAGCTGCGTGTGAGGGGATGGATGTTTTTCCAGGGAGAAGGCATCTCCTTTCCTCTTGTGCTGTGTTGGATTTGCTGTGAGAGGAACGTTAAGGTGGTCCTTGTTTGGGTGATGGGCTTCAGGTCCTCACTGAGGATGTGGGTGTTCGCAGGGTGTCACTTTGGGGTGGTTCCAGGCTCGGGGAACCAAAGGCTGGAGGGAGCTGGCTCTTTAATTATTTTTGAGAGACTGAAGGCTTTGCAGGATAGAAGCGGTGCGGTCTCAAATAATTTGCTTTTGGAGCAGCATAAAGCTGCTAAAACTGTGTCACAGGCATAGGGAAGAATCAGAGAGTCAAGAAGGGAGATGTTACCCTCTAAAAAATTCACCACGATCCGAAGGCAGCGTGTCCCTGAAGGCTCAGCAGCCAGAGGCTGGAGCGCTGGGCTTGGAAATGCGGGGCCCCCCTCAATATCGGGATCTGAAATGAAAGGATGTGTAATTAGGACCGCCAAAAAAAAAAAAAACCAGGCATTAAATAGCTTTAGAGGTGAATGGAAGCTTCATTATTAAGCACCAACTGCTTAGCTGCAGTTCATGGTGCCTCTTCCTTTCGAATCACGCACACATGAAAGTGCTCCCCGCCCCCAGCCGGGGCCTTATCGGCTTATCTGGGCAGGAGTTCAGAGCCATAAAAACTATATCCTGCTTACACCTTCCAGCCGATCCTGTGACCTGTGCTGTGTAAACAAGTTGTACCAGGAGCTCCAAATGACTGGTAAGTGGCTGGGTTTCTGCAGGCTGGTTAAGTCCAGGAGGAGCCAAGATAAAGTTCCAAGAAGTTCCCCTTTGGGAATGGTCTCCTGATAGCTGCTACAGGGAGGAGGTGGCAGGGCTGAGATCCTGCTGACTGTGGCAGTGACTGTATCCCATGGAAAGCACTTTGGGATAGACTTTACACTCCGGGGCTGGTGTTTTCCACGTTCTGCAGGAGGATGGCTGTGGCAGATTGTGAAATGTCAGCGTTGTGGTAACAACACCGGCCGGCGCTCCGCGGTTGCGTCAGGCCTTGGATGTGCTGGAGATGTAAGCCTGTCTATAAATATATCCATGTATCTTTGGATGGATGAGATTAGCCGTGGCAATGCTGGGAAGAGATGTAGGTAATGCAGGGAAGGGGTGTGTGTGGGGGGACACAAACATCCTGCTCCTGGCTGTGCTCTGGGGGTTTAAATACCACCGGGTGCTCCGGTTACGGCGCTTGGCTGCTGCCCACCCCGAGCTGTCTCCGTGGTTTCATCTTGCAGCTCGGCACAGGCAGATCCATTTATCCAAGCTGGACTGTAACGAGCAAGTTCGGGGGTTTGGTCTGTGAAACTTCACCTTTCTCAGCAGCCCAAGGGTCGAGTGCAGGGGTTTGAAGATGAAAACCTGTTCTCCTTGAATGTTGACCTTTTTTATTCGTGTGGTTTCTTGTCCCCACGTAAAGGGGAATGTGCTGGGTTTGGGAATTTGGCTGGCTGGTGGCTGCTCTGGTTTCCCTCCTTGCTGTGGCCTGTCCTGGCACGTGCTGGGGTCCTACTTGGTGGCTCTCCTGGCTCTGGGCTCCCAGTTCATCATTTTACCAGCAGGTTTCTGGCTCTCCCAGGAGATCAGAGGTGCCCTGTGTTACTCAGCTTGCTCCACGGTGAATTCAGTTCCCTTCCCCTGTGATCGGCACTGGCACTGGGGTGTTAAACTGGTTCTGTGGTGAGAGACAAATTCCTGAGTTAGTCCAGGGGGAAGGGATCAGACAAGAAGTCAACTTAGTGGCTCTTTCCTGGTGTGCTGAGTAGAACTCCTTGGTTGGGGTGCTGGAGGCTGTAGTCTGAAGTGCTGAAATTAATTTCCTCCTGCAGTGTGTTCCGTCTGCGAGCTTCCCTTGCTTCACCCACCAGGATGTTTCTACTCCCTCCTGTCCCTCCCTCCTTCCCTGCCCTTTCCCAGGAGCCACATCTGATGGAGGTTCTGCTCTTGCCTTGGTCCTCCTCATCCAAGATTCTTGTCTCTAATTTTAGCCTGTCTGCCTTCCGAGGTCCCCTCCCGTCTGTTCCTGCCTTTCTCCTTCTCTCTGTGTTGTTCCTGCATCTTTCTCTCCCTCTGGAGAGCTGGACCTTCCTTTTGCATGGTGGGAGGAAAGTGCTTGGGAGGGGAGTGAAGCTGTGGGTGTGTTGAGGTGAAGGCTTCTGGGGTGTGGGGAATGCTGGCAGGGATGTTTGGGATGCTCTGCTGTGTGCTCACAGGGAGCAGCTCCTTCCCTCTCCTGCATCGCCCTGACTGTCCTTGCTTGCATCCGCTGTTGGAATCTCTCTTTTGTGGATTTATCCTGTATTTGTGCCATGGGGCTCTCTGCCATGAGGTTCCCAATAGTGGTAGTGCACCCAGCAGCCTGGTGTCCCTGAATCTCCTGCCCTTTTCCCTGCAGGAAAACTGCAGGCTGTCTGGTTTTCCCTGGAATCTCACTCCATGTTAGCACGCCTTTGCTTACATTTACAGAGAAAATGACTTTTCTAACAGGGAGGCATCTGACACAGTCAGTCAGGTCTCCTCAAAGTAATGTGGAGCCCATCAGGGAGAGCAGGGAACCTGGCCCTGGAGCCTGGGCATGCAGGAAGGCTGCTCATCCTGGTGGGATCCACCTGCTCGGAGGCCTGGGAGCACGGTGTGTGCAGCATAATCTGATTTGTGCCTGGAATATAAATCCTGGCTGTTGCAGACATGCAGCCTGGGGTTTTACAAGTTCTTTTGTGAAAACAGCATTCAGCCCCTCCACTGCTGCAGCAAGGAGCTTCCCTGGAAACCCAATCCCAGCAATTAGTGAGGTTTGCAGAGGATCCTAGCAACTGCTGCCGGGGTTCCACTGGCAGGGCTTGGGTTTTGTTTTTCAGGCTGTTTGTAGTTGCATTCTGTGCATTTTATGGAGATACATAAACTAAAGCACAAGAAGCTCCACCTCAACGTGAGGAAGAACTTTCCTTGGAGGGTGGCAGAGCGCTGGAACAGCTGCCCAAGGCGGGTGTGGGATCTCCCCCTCTGGAGACATTCCAAACCCACCTATGGGACATGTTCCTGTGTCACCTGCTCCAGGTGACTGTGCCTTGGCAGGGGTGGGACTGGATGATCTCCCTTCCAATCCTCCTCTGCCTGCATATCCCATGGAGGGAAAAGTGGAGGGGGCTGCGGAGCAGCACGGAGCTGAAGTGATGATGGGAACGCTGCTGTGGGCTCTGCAGGAAGCTGATCCTCAGGGAAAGTGGAGCACGGCTGGAATATATTGGGCGGTGTGTGACTTTGGTGTTTGTGGGTAACCTGAGCTCACCTGGGAGGACTTTTGTTACCCAGATACTCTCTGACCTGACTTGCTTTTGTCAGCAGTGGCTCTGGCTGCTTGGGGAGCGATGCTTTCCACGAGGGTGGTTATGTAAAACCTTAATGCGCTGCGTTCCTCCAGCCCGGCTTTACAACGTGCGCGGGGCTCCGAGTGGAACTTCAAAGGAGGGAGTTTGCTTTATGGTTGAACCTATGAGCAGTTTTATGTGCAGGGTGGAGTGAACTCGTGGAGAAGATTGCAGTTTTCCCACTGTCATAAAAAGTTACGATCCTCATGATCCAAGCATTGTTCCGTAGGCGGAGGCAGGAGGCAGATGCAGAGGTCAGTGGGAGCGCGCATGGAGCGAGCTCAGATGTGCCAGCGCACTGAATGCCCTGCTCTGTGTTCCCAGCTCTCCCAAACGCCTTCAAAAAGTGCCTTGTGCTCTTTCTGGGGCTTCCTAAGAAACCTGCACCTGTGTCACTCGCAGAACAGGCAGAGCATTTCCATGGGAAAGGAACTTGGCAGGGCGGCTGTGGAAGGCAGCTGAGGGGGGGCTGTTTTCCAGGGCAGTATTTTAGACCCTTCTGAAAACGTGGCGTTTCAGTGGCAGAGACTGTGAGTCAGTTTATAACCTCCTTCCTTTCTCTGGGCTTTTCTTTGGGGTACGAGCCAAGGGAGTGAAAAAAAATAACGAAGTGGCTGCATCTTGACGAGCCTCATTCCAATTAACTTCCCTCATGCTCCAGAAGATATATTCCCTAAACTGAGATGCATTCCCTAAAAAAGGACTATTCAGGCTAAGCGGTGGTGGTGGTGGGAGAGTATGATCAGCTTTTTACAGCCTTAATTGTGGGCTTTTCTGAAAGTATTTCTGTGGCCTGTGCTGCCTTTGAACCCTGGTAGGGTATATGAGTCTCCCAGCTGTGGAGTCACCACCCCAAATTCTGAGGTATGAAACACCTTCCAGTTCTTAGTAACATATAGCTGATTAAAATAAGTCACTATTTCCAGTTTCAGTCAGATCTCTCTAAATATAAACTTAACCTCTTGTTTAAACCGTTTTCTGCTGGGATGGGGAGGCATAAATGTGGTCTTTCTTTGCAGCCAGGAAAATTAAAGGTTCACAACATCCAGAAATGTGCGTTTTAGATTGTCTGAAAACCTGTTCCTTAAGGAATGTTTCTGCTTGGAAATGGGCAAATACTTTGGGTATTCTCCAGCTTGAAGAATTTTATTCTGATGAATAGACTAAAACTTAGAGGGGGCAAAAAAGACTCTGATCCTTCTCTTTGGGTGATCCATTAGCTACTCCAGCTGCCTTTTATTTATTTTTGTAGACACATGTGTGAATGTAAACATTTTATCTGGAATGGCCTTGCAAATGTTCCCGCATTAACATATATTGTCATGGAGAATAATTTTCATTTAACTGTAATTTGCTTTATATTTTCCTGCCTGGTTGCCATGGCAACGCAGACGGATGTGGCAGGGACTCCTCACAGGAGCCAGGTTATGGATTGCCTCTCTAATGGACCTCTGTTAATCACACTGCAGCCTGTGCTGGAGGAACCAGGGCTCTTTGCAGGAGACACTTTATTTAGATAAACTGTGAGATGCCCGTGGTACCACAGTTTAATATTCAGAGTTACCAAGGGTGTTTTTCCCTTCTCCAGAAGTTTTTTGTCATAAGAACTATGTATTGTGATCCTGGAATTGAGATATATTTATTTAAATTTAATGTCGGTTAGACTTGATTTTCAATTTTCATTTCATTTGCTGTAATAGCCTAACTGGTAATATTCTTTCCTGGGTTCAGTTTAAGATCTGAAACGTTTGAAACAGAGCAGTGAAACATTTGTTATCCATATCCCTGTACAAGAAGTTGACTTGCTTTTCATAATAATGTGTCTGTGCCTTTGTGTTTCCTTTTGGCTGCCAGCAGGTAGAAAGGGGACAAAGATGGATTTTATTAAATTTATTACCTGTGGGTTTGGGGTTGGTTTTCCACCTCTTGTTTTTGGCTGCCTTGTCCATGTCTGTATTGCCATGGCTGCTGTTCTGAGCTGAGCCCACACGGCTGGTCCAGAGCTGGGGCAGGGTCAGGAGCACCAGGAGGGGCTCAGCCTGGAGAAAAGGAGGCTTGGGAAGGACCTTATTGCTCTGGAGGTGTTAAAAAAAGTGTAGATATGACGCTTGGTTTAGTGGTGGCATTGGCAGTGCTGGGCTTGATGATCTCAGAGGCTTTTCCAAACTAAACTACCCTGTGATCTCCAGGATTGTCAGTGCTCAGATGATTTCTGCCTTTGTCCATGGCTTGCTGGATCCTTGGAAGGAGATGCCTTCTAACTACTGAGATAAGAATCGTGGTGGCATGGCTTCAAACTGAACTCCCCAATTAACAAATGATTCATTTTTGGTTAATGGGGATGAGCTCCAGGAGAGAAAATCAACCACCCAGGATTCTTTGCTCTGGATACTCTGATGGCAGAAACCTCAAAATTGTAACTTAGGGACATGAATTTCATTTGTCTCCTGAACCAGACCCCTCAGAGGGAATTTTTGGGTGGGTTTTAAAGGGAAGTTGGTTTGGCCCTTCCTTGGCTGCTGGTTGTGGTCAGACGCCCGTGGCCGGTTACGTAAGGCCGGATTACTCCAGCACGTGGATGCTTCCCCATGCATATGGTCTCGCAGTTATTTCTTGGTACTTTACAGGAGGAATTGGGTAACATTTTGTTCTGTAATGCAGGATGAAGAAACCCAGCATGTTTTTCTGTAATGGCGTATAAACAAGTAGTGTAACATCCTATTTCAGGCGTTTGGAGGAGGAAGGGCTCAGGAGGGGAGGCAGGGCTGAAGCAAAGCTTTATTTTCCTAGACCTACACACCAGATTTTAGTAGCTCTGCCTTTGGTAGATGCTGTGAGTGTTACAAACGAGCTGGTTTTTGAGGTGTGTAAGCTCAGTTCAGTGGGTACTGTGGGTGTGGAGGAGCCTTGGTTGTAGAGGTTACCTCTGCTCCCCTCTGCATTTCTGTGTCTTTCATTGTGATTCACAGTCTAAGGCCAATCTAATTTTAATAAAAGTCTGAAAAATGACTTGGCTGTACTCAGGACTTAAGTGTCTTTTTAGACTTCTTTGTGATTTTTCCTTTTTTTAAATTTTTTCCTCTCCTTTTCTGCCTGCTGTCCCGTGAATACTCAGAATTTAGCATTTGTCTTCCCTGGAGGCACATTTGGGATTCCCAAATGCACCTCTGCGGGTGGGTAGGTGAGGCCATCTACATCCAGGCAGTGCCATCTCTGAGCTCTTGGATGGGACAGTCAGAATACCTGGCAATTTATGAAACAATAAACTCTCCAGTTATTGATTACGCTGTAATTCACAGTTTTGCTTGCATTTTGTTCCATTTTTTGGACTCCTGATCTCCTGCCCACCTGCCAGGTGTTTTTCCTGAAGGTGTGTCTCTCAAGGGCTGGTGATGAATGGCACTGTTGCAGGTAGAAGTTAATGTGACTAAGTCACATTTGTGGCCTGGGAATGGACTCCTGCACCTGATAATTGGGTTAAACATTGGCTCATGGTAGCCAGGAGAGCAGAGAGGCTTTGGTGGCCACTGAGGCGTTTGGCTGCCTTGGAAGCTTTACTTGGAGGATACTCTTCATCAGGAATTGGAGTGCCAGGACAAGGGGGAATGGCTTCAGTCTGCCAGAGGGGGAAGGGTTAGATGGGATATCAGGGATAAATCCTTCCTTGTGAGGGTGGGCAGGCCCTGGATCCCTGGAAGTGTCCAAGGCCAGGTTGGACATTGAGCTTGCAGCAGCCTGGGCTAGTGGAAGGTGTCCCTGCCCATGGCAGGAGTGGAACTGGATGAGCTTTAAGATCCCTTCCAACCCAAACTATCCCATATTTTTCAGGTTCACTCGCTTGGGTTTGGACAGCAGCTAATGCTGCTTTAGCAGTACTCACAGGAAAGTGTTAGTTGCAGGTAAAACATTATAAAGCCAAACTCTTTTTCTGCTCCTTTCAGTCTTGTGGACACTCGGGTGCACTTTGAACCACTCATGCCATGTTGTGCCATGAGCACGGCTTTGAATTATCTCCTTTAATTGTGCCAAAGGTCTGGGAGGAAAGAGCACTTTTAATGCCTTGCTGTTCCCCAAAAATGGTGCAAATCGGGATGAGCTGGGGGGTGGGGAGCTTGGAGGAGCTGCCTTGTGTGCAGCCGTGGGAAGAGGGATTTCTTCAGGGTATGGGTGAATTGTTTCCTTCTGCTCTGAGCAGCCTCTTAATGAGCTGCCCTCTCCAGGGTGTGGAGAGATGAACCTCCCGTGGCTAACTCCAGCCTGGGAGCTTCCACCACATCGCTGCCTTCGGATCCTTGGAGCTAAAAATACATCCGTGCTGCACAGCAGACTCCAGGCACGTTAATCTGTTCCCTTTAGGAAGGAGACTTGTGGTACTGGATGAACTACTGTGGAAATTTTATTTTTGCTGTGCGGTGTTACCAGTTTTCTTCTTCCAGCGGAAAAAATGCCGTGGAAATCATTGTTCTGGTTGGAATTCCCTCTCTGACAACAATAGCAGCAGTGGGGTGGGGTGCTTTGGAATTGTTTAGTGAGGAAAAGTTTTGGAGGAGCAAGCTCTCCCAGGCTGCACTGGCTCCACCACGTGATTCCTCTGCGCCGTTCAGGCTCCTGCAGGAGCGTTCCCACCGCTGGCTTTTGGGAGACTTCTGAGCACTCCTTCCAGCACAGCTCTGTGAGAATGCTTTGTCTCTATCAGAGCTGAGCTCCTCTGCCACCCCCCCCCCATTCAGCTGGGCCCATTTGCTTGTAGTTTAGCACGTTTTCCTGGGATGAGGAGGAATGAGAGCCTGCCAGACTAACACCTCAGAGCGCTCCTGGAGTTCCTGCTGCCTCTGAGCGCAGTGATTCATCCCCAAGGCAGACACAGCTCGTGCCCTCCATGCCTCCCTGGAGCTCCAGCCGTGCTCACACCATGTGCTCCAGCCTTCCTGGCTGCGGGCTCAGCCAGGATGCTGCTCTGTCCTGCCAGCCTTTGTTCCCAGGTAACTTTGGGAATGTTTTAGGGCGGCAGCAGCGCGAGGGCCGCTTCAGACACAGCGAGGAGGGGCTGGAGCTGTGTTTTCTGCCTGGTGCTGGACGGCTCAGTAGCTGATTCCCTGCACGAGTTACAACTCGAATTGCTGCTGTTTGTGCCAGTGGGGCGTTTGAGGTCTGGGATCCAGGATGACTTGCAGCGAGCGTTGCGTAAGCGAGTGTGGCTCCGCTCTCAGCGCTTTGTTTTCTCCCTCTTCCAAGAGCTTTTGCCTCTCCAGCTGTTTAAGATTCAGAGTGTATTTTCCTCCTTTGATGTTTGGCTTACCTTGACAGGCTGGGAGAGCTGGGCTTGTTCAGCCTGGAGAAGAGAAAGTTCTGGGCAGACCTTAGAACTTCTTCCAGTGGCAAAGGGGCTCTGAGGGAGCTGGAGAGGGAGTTTGGACAAGGGCCTGGAGTGGCAGAACAGGGAGGACTGGCTTCAAACTGAAATAAGGAAATATTTAGATTAGCTATTAGGAGAAAATTTTTGGCTGTGAGGGTGGTGAGGCCCTGGCACAGGGTGCCCAGGGAAGCTGTGGCTGCCTCTGGATCCAAGGCCAGGTTGGATGGGGCTTGGAGC
Source organism: Hylia prasina (assembly GCA_013397195.1). NCBI lineage: Eukaryota > Metazoa > Chordata > Aves > Passeriformes > Sylviidae > Hylia > Hylia prasina. The sequence continues at coordinate 345,781 of VYXD01011947.1, read as the reverse complement.
AACCTGGGCTGGTGCAAGGTGTTCCCTGCCCATGGCAGGGGATGGGACTGGATGGGCTTTGAGCTCCCTTCCAACCCAAACCATCCCATGATGTTGATACAGGAGCTCACCTGCTCCACCAGCCTCTGTTTTCCCTGGATGTGCTGCTTCTGCTGCTGCTCATTAGCACAGGCTCCGTCACAAGCTGCTCAGACAGCCTAAACCATTTGTAAGGAAACTGTCTTTAAAATATGGATGGCATTAAAGGGACTCGGGCTTAAAATTAGAAACTGTTTATGATGCACAGTTGTAGTTGTTTACCTTGAACCATAATTATCTTATTTCCTGAGTTAAAAACGTCACGTCAGCTTGCTGAAGCAAGATTTGATGACAAAGGAATTGTTTTTAGCCACCAGCAGAGCGAAGAACACTTCAAAATGTGTGTCTAAATATGATTTTATAACCTAAAGTGTACCACACTTGGGATTTTAAATTGGCTCTGGAAGTTGCGTGGGCTTATGGGTCGGCCATTTGGCCGGGGATCAAGGGACTGGGTTTAATCCTGACTCTGTCCTTTTGTCCTCTGAGCATTTTCCTTGCCACCCTCTGTGCTGTTTGTTTGGACAGGCCTGTGTTGGAGGGAGGGCTGTGCCTTTCTCGGGGGGCACGAGCCCCTTCCAAGCAGAGGGTGGGCAGAGGGACGTCAGGAGCTTTCTGCTGGACTGGCAGCTTCAGCTGATTCATGGATGAGCTCTGGAGTGCCCCAGGAGAGAAGCTGGGCAGGGGCAGAACCCGCATCCCTCAAGCCCCTCGGGGTGGTTGGGGCACCTCAACAGGCACAGGCAGATATTTGACTCCCTCATTTTAGCATTATTATTGACGACTGTGTTTCCTGATTTCATTATTCAGCAGTGCTCTCTGATCCCGTGTGGCTGAGGCGGCCTGTGCCCTCCTCACGCCCTTTTCCAGGCTGGATTTCTGTACCCTGAGTGAGATAGCAGCTGCTCCTTCCTTACCTGTGCCTGGTACTGCCAGGATGCTCCTTCCTCAGGAGAATGGAAAGTGGGAGGGGAGCAGCTTCTTTAATGATGACAACTGCTACTTAAACCTGTTCAGGGCTTAGAATAGAAAGGAAAAAAGATCAGTGGAAGCTGTAGGTGCTTTCAATGTATGTGGGATTTTTAAGGAGTCTTTTTATTCTGACCTTAACTTGCCAGGCCCCAGACAATAGGGGAGGGATGCTGTGAGGAAATCAAGGAGGTGCTTCCTTTCAGCTCTTTCTTTGCTGTGTAATTTGAGGTGGTTGTAAAGCACTTGTAACCCAGGAATTGTAGACTTGAGCACATTCTACAATTAGATTTTTTGTGTTGCTTGCTGGGGACCTCCTGGATTGTCCAGCTGGGTAACAGTGTCTGATCCTACATACCTGCGTGTGGGGATGCCACCTGCATATTCCTAAAAAACCTGTATTTGCGTTGTTGAAGTGTCTGGTTGTAACATTCCTGTCACCACAGAGAGTCTTTCTTGGCTGGGGTGGTGATATTCAGCCTGCTCAGAGTCCAACCAGAAGCCACTCCTTGGATGTTTGTTGGTTTTTTCCCCCTCTGTGAGGGAGGCTGTTCTTGAAGCCTGAACAGTGACTTCCTTGACTCCTCCTTGGCTAATTGGTGTGCTTCAAAATGGGATGCTTGCATCCTTTTCACCAATCAGCGTTTGGAGAGGAAAGGAAATAGTTCAGGTATTAATAGTAACCTGTATCCAATTTGCCACGGAATTATACGGATACAGATGTCTGGGACTGTAAAGGTGACAAATGTGTCTGCTTGTCACTTTCCTTTTGAAAAATGGCATTTTCTCAATGTGTTAAAACTGAGCATGGAGTAAGGAATGCAGATTCACGTTTAAATAAAGTGGAGCTCATTGTGGCCTAGTGGCATCATTCACCCTCCTGCTTCCCCTAGGAGGAGGTACTGAGGGAATTGAGTGGGACTTTGGTGAAGTCACAGGGAGGGATTCAGTCTGGGGAGGGCAAGGATGTGTTTGTCCCACCTCACTTGTATTTAGGAGGAATGGAAAGGAGGAGGAGGCTGAACTAGGACAGCAGCTGTGAGCTCACTTTAAATTACGGCTTTAATTCCAGAGAACATCCACCCTTCTTTCCTTCACTGTCAGTGAACTTCAACATCTTGGAGCTTAATCCCCATTCCTGGAAGTGTTCAGGGCCGTGCTGGATGGGGCTTGGAGCAACGTGGGATAGTGGAAGGTGTCTGTGCCTGAGGAGCAGGAACAAGATGAAATTTGAGGTCCCTTTCAACCCAAACCATTCTGTGATTCTGTGATTTGTCATCACAGATTCTGACCTCCCCTAATTCACTGGAGATCTCCAAACAGCTTGGTCATTCCTGAATTTAGGCTTCTGTCAAGCCCCAGTTCTAGGGACTGCGTTGTCCATGTCAGACTTTTAATTGAAACACTTAAAAGACAATTTGTTTTCCCAGGAATCACATCTTTCCTGCCCTTTGTGCTTATTGCAGTGGGACAGACTAAACCTTGAGCTCTCCAGCCCACACAAGTGTCTGTGTTTTTGAGGACAGTATCAGCTTATTTTATAATTTTTATCAAACAGACAACACAAGCTTTAAAAACTGTAGAGCTCAGCATACATCTTATCTGCAGGGCAAAATAAAGGAACTTTAAGACCAAGAATATATCACCTACTTTCGTTCCAAAAGCCATCTAATTAAATTTTACTTGATGCTACAATTTTGTCACAATCAAACACGCTGAAAGGTGCTGGTTTTTTTAGGACTAGTGGAATTCTCTGTGTGCTTTGGCTTTTCACTTGGGTGGCTGCTGCTGTTTGAGTGTAGTTGGTTTGTGATTGCTGTGGGAATATTTGTAAAGTGTAGTGAAAGGCAGGTCCTGGATCTCACCCCAGTGCTGGGAATCTCTCAGAAATGGGTGGGAACCTGAGGGTTTGCTCTGTGTGTGTGCCTGGAGATGGCTGTGCTGGGAGCCCCTGATAGGCTGCAGGGGGTATTTATCTCAAATTTATGTGTATTTCTTGGAAACAACTCTTTATCCCCCTTCAGATCTACAGAGCAACACCTCTTCTTTTCCTCCTCTTTCTAGAGAGTCCAGAGCTGCATGGAGTAGTCTGAGGGTGCTTTTCCAGGCTCCTGAGGGAAATTGCCACAAATCTGATGATCTTTATTCACTGTCCATCCCTTGAGGGGCCAAGAAAGCTTTCCTGCCCTGCTGGGCTTGGCTGTTCTGGCTTTCCCTGGGATGGGATAGGCAAAGCTCCAGAGACAGGGATTTCTGCACTCTTCCTTTATAGGTGGCACATTTTCTTCCCCAGACTGCAGCAGAAGGAACCCGTGGATATTTATGGAAGACACATGGGGGGTTTGTAATGCTGCTGCTTGAGGGTTCTTCCCCCACTCCCTAGTCTCCATTTTCTCAGGTTCTGGAATGACAGTGGGATTTTAAGCATTTTTTTCCCATCTGAGCAGGTGCAAGCTCTGGCTGTGCTCTGTCAGGCTGTGCAGGCAGGCACCGAGCTGTGCCTATGGAGCACTGGAAAACACTTCCAAGTTTCCCCTCCCTCCAAATTTGCTGTACTTGTTCCCCTTGATTCTGTATCGGAGGTAATGGAGCTTATCCGAGAGCGGGAGCTCCGTGGGTGCTCCCCTGGGTGTGTTTTCACTGGAGCCCTCAGAGAGATGCCTTATTGAAATTCTGTCTCTTCCTGGAATTATTTAGAGGGAGGCAGATGAGTGCTGTGGAAAAAGGTTCTCTTACTCCCTAGAGATTTTTTCCGTTCGAAACCAGAATCTAAATCTCTGATATCCTGTTACGCTGCTTAGTTCTGGATCACCATAAAATCTGAATTGATGCAAGTCTGACTTGGGGTCCAAATATAACTTCTTCCCTCAAGGAGCACTAAGGTGGGGCACACATTTGTGGGGACATTGGCCTCTGGATTTCCTGGGATGAGACAGCAGACATTCTTTCCTGCTCCCTGTGAAATGGACATTTAAGCAGAACCTTTCTGCATTATTGATCAAATTTAGTAACATTGAGTTGTATGAAATCATTGAATCTCAAACACGTTTCTCATGGGGACCCTTGTAGGGGGCTCTGCATCTGCACAGAACTGGTTTATTCCTTCAAGGAAGCCAATTCCCACCTCGCTGCTGGGACCAGTTGGTGTTGCTGCCACATCCCAACTGCTCTGGTGTGAAGAGCCTATAGCTAATGTATTTTTCAGGTCACAGCTTGGGATTGTAAAGCATTTTCCATCTCCAAATACTAACTTCTGTGAAGTTACAAGATACCCTTTTATTACGGAGGTTTGAGTTATGTAATTCCCAGTTTTTTCGATGGAATGCTGGCAGAAATTGCATGCTGTGCTCTGAATGTGAAGTCCTGATCTGTGTGTGGGTGCAGCAAGAATCACTAATTTGGGGAGGTGCTGAGGGGCCCCGTGGTCAGTGTTAAGATCAGGAGTTGGTGGGAAAATGTAGAAGTTTAAACATTTATACATTTATTTTGGTGGCACTGTCTGCTTGCCCAGAGTTTCCAAGTTGCTTCGTGCTAACAGAAAATAAAATTATCCCAAGTCTTGCAAGACTGAACCTGTTTTAAACCAGGATCTGGCCACTCTGAGCACTTGATTATTTGGTGTTTGTGTGACCATTTCAAGGCACAGGAGGATCAGTGTGTGCTCAGGTCCACTGCAGAGGCTCCTGTGCAGTGACCACCAGCTCGGCAGGGCTGCAGCCTTGTCCACAGTCAGCCTTGCAGGTTCCCAGGAGGGACAAGGGCAGTGATGATACTTCGTGAAGTGATACATTTTCATCAGCTAAAGCTAAGAAAATGGGATGGATAGATGTGTTTGTTAATTATAATGTGGCTTTTGGAAGTGAAGTTGGGTTTAAATTGAAATGTTGGATTCCGCGCAACAGGAACCTTGTGTGAGTGACCCGACCACGTACAGCCAGTGAGGCTGTGCTGGGCATCTCCCGTTGGAGTATTTGCTGCATTCCTAAGTGATTTGATAACAATTTCATTAAAAAATGGTGCCATGTTCGTTGTGAAAATTACTTGGCTCACGTGTGGTCGCTGTTTCAGCGTTACGATACTTTACGTGTGTTTATATGTGAGCCAAGGAATGAATAAATTTGCTGTATGTGGGCCAGCAAGCAGCTGTAAATAGACCTTGAAAATGGTGTGTCCGTGGCCTGGGACTGATTTCTGTAGACTTTTTGATGATTTTGTTCACAGTTGATCACAGTTGCTGCCCAGGGAAGCTGTGATTGCCCCATCCCTGGAAGTGTCCAAGGCCAGGCTGGAGCAGCCTGGGCTAGTGGAAGGTGTCCCTGCCCATGAGAGGGGATGGAATGGGATGAGCTGTGGGGTCCTTCCAACTCAAACCATTCCATCATTCCGTGACAGTCACTACTGTCAGCAAGCAGCACTGCTGGGTTTCCAGACAATGCACTTGGAATTTCAACTGTTTTCCCCCCAGTTTATCTCTTATTGCTGTTGAAATGCTAATTAGCGATGTGACTGTTACTATGGAGAAGAGCATAAAAGGAGTAGGGGAATCCTGCTGGAAAAGGTGCTGTGCAAGTGCTGCCATCGTGCTCCATGGGGCTGCAGTTCCCACTGGGGATCCCTCAGTGCCCCAGGACTCCTTGGCCTTGGAAAAATCTACGAGGTAGCCGTGTGTCTGTATCTCCTTTATTCTCCTCAAAGAAAAATGCCAGAAAACTTCCATTTTGCTCATCTGGAGAAGTTTACCTGCTGCAGGGTTCCTTTCTTTGAGTCAGGACCCTGGGCCATCACATCTTCCTCTGGGTTTGGGGGTTTATTTTGGCCTGTTCCTTTTCACTGAGGTTCCCAAGACTTCCCTCAGCCCAGCTGGAAGCAGCTCTACCCTGGTTGCAGCTGCATTGCTCATCTGGACATCTTCCCTTTGGCTTTTCATAGGGGAGTGAAAGTTTCCCAAAACAAACAAGGCTCTCCCAGGGTTCCTGATCTCCTCCACTGTGCATCAGTCCCAGCTGGCCTCAGAGCCTCTCCTGGATGGTTTTTGGAAGGAACCATCCCATTGGAAAGCAGCTGTCCAAATCCAGCTACATCAGAGAAGTTGTTTGTAAGGTGACGAGCGGTGGTAAAGCATAAAATTGTCACGAGCTCTGCAAGGCAGAAAAATTCAGATTTTCTCAGTGTAACTGGAGCAGGGGTTGGTCACTGTGTCTGTCCCTCAGTGTGGTTTGCAGTGCTTGGAGATTGGATGGAATATGGGGTTTTGGGGAATTTGGCATGAGCAGGATGTGCAGCTGGCAGTTCACCCTTTCACCTGTTTAAGCAGACCAGACTAACATCACTGGGACTGGGGAAGGCCCAGTGCTCCCAGTGCTAATTTCCATACCTATGGGTCCCTCACCATCCCAGTGAGCTCCTCCAGCTTGGGAACAGTGAGGAGTGCAGGTTTTGGGCTTGGAATCTGCCAGCCCTTTCATGTGTGCTGGTTAATGAATGTAATTCCCCTTTGCCTTGGGTGCTGAGAGCTCCTGCTGGTTCCTGCCCAGTGTCAGAAATTTCACTTTGGGAATTTGTAGCTGGACAGACATCCTTGAAAGTACAGCAAGCGCTGGTCAAAAAAAAAAAAATCAAGTTAGAGGTTTGTAATAGATCCACTGCTGGTCAGAGCAAAGATGTGCTTGAAAAGAGAGTGCTTGTGCCATGGATAATTCCACAGGGGGTGTTTGGGAAGGTGAATTCCTGGCACAGGAGCTCGTTCTGGCCCTGCCTGTCTCTGGGTTCATGAGGTGCTCAGGGTTTGGGGGGTGACACGCCCTCATTTGTAAATAAAATACCTCTAAGCCCACCCGGATGGTTACAGGAGCCTTGAAGCAGGTGATTTTTAACAAAGCTACTACCAGAAAGTTACGGAAGAAGGTGGATGCTTGGCTGAGCTTCCCCTCCTTCCTTTATTCCTCTGTTTGTGCAGTTGTTATCAGGAAGTTTATTTGTGGATTAGGCAGGGGTTTGTATTTGGTAACCTTCATGTACTCAAATCCAGTGTGCGTGTTGTGAATAAAATTCACTTGTTTTAATTTTCTAATGAACAAATTCCTGTGTTTTTCAGATTACACAGCGTTTTTGGGACACACCTCTGTTGGATTTTAATATATGTCCTGTGAAGAACAGCTTTCAACTATGGAATCGGTAAATATTGGCTTTGATTCTGTCCAAAATTTCTGGTTTATTCCCTCACAAGTGCTTGTGTCTCTGTTGGACTGTTTGGTTTTGTCTTCTTAAAATGTTTTTCTTTATTTTCTGAAATTTGAAAGCAAAAATTGCAAGTTCTATGGAACGTATAAAAGGTACTAACCAAGAATATGTTGGGAGTTGTCTGTAGTTCTGAGATGTCTTTTTAATTTTAGATAATTTTGAATATAGCAAGTTTTTCTCTGACCTCAGTGAAATAAAAGTGAACTTTCCTGCGTGGGCAGTTCCAGCACAGGTTTGCCCAGCAGACTGTGCAGCTTGTTGGTGCTGCTGCTGAGTACTAAATAATACCTCTTTCTTTCTCTTTGCTTTCAAAATGTCTTGAAAAACTCAAAGTCTCTTAAGTTTCCCAGTGTTATGTCTCCTTGTGATTAGCCTAATTGAAACAGATGGCACCCACGTTTCATTTTGGGCAGAGAAACCTCCCAATCTGCTGAGACTACAGTTGGATGCAGTGTTAGGATTCAACTTTTTGGGAGCATTAACAGATGCAGAAATAACAGGCTGTCGTAGAGTGGAATTTAGGGGGAAAAATGAGATTTTTGCCTCTGTTTTGTGCGAGAGGGTGGGAGAGGCTGGTGCTGTCCTGGAAATCCCGATGGTGTGGCTGGAGCTGGAGACAGGGGATTGTTCTGCCTGGGGTTTTTTTTGTTTTTTTCCTGTGCTGGTGGTTTGGTGTGGTGGGAGCTGAGCAGGAGCTGGGTGGGCTCAGTGCCTGTCTGGGGGCCATGCAGGGCTCTGGCTCACCCCCAGCATGGCCAGAAATCCTCTGGAGAAGGCTCCCAGTGGATGATACAGCGTGTGCCTCCTGCCTTGGGGCCCTGGGTCCTTGGCTGACCTCTGGGTTCAGGCTGCAGTGGGATTATTTGTGAGGAGGTTGTCAGCATGATAAAGGCTGTTGCTAGAGAGTTGCTTGGTGTGGTCCAGCCCTGCTCCTTTGCAGGCTGATAGGTGTCTTTTGTCCCAGATTTTGAGGGAAAAAAAATATCAAAAATAGTTGTGTTTATTGTGGCCGTGATAATTTCAGAGTATTCAGATGGAGACAAGATGTTATTTCAGCTTCCCCTGGTGAATATTAATAGCAGGAGAAGCCTTTCACAGTAAGACAAAGCAGAGCAGGCATCGGTGACTCTCCTGGTGCCGTTAGGTAATTAAAGTGTATCAGGTGTGAGCCCTTTTCCTGGCGTGTGCAGGAGCTCTGTTCTCCTTCCTGGGAGCTTTGCAGGGCCCTGAAAAACACAGCTCAGCTCTGACATCAATTATAAATTAGGCTGGTTGCTGTTTGCTGCCTGTTTTATTTTGTAGCTGGGGACAAAGGTTTTTCCTCCCAAGTTTTGGAGTAAGTGGCGTTTGGCTTTTTGAATGCGAACTGTACTTTTCAAACCAGGATAACAGAAACTTACCCAAAATTCAGGTGTGTTTGCACAGCCCTGTTTGGAAGGGTTTGCTTGAAGCAAGCCAGGTCATCACGGAGTCATGGAATGGTTTGGGTTGGGAAAGACCTTAAAGCACATTGTGTTCCACCTCCCACCACGGGCACACCTTCTGCTCCCCCAGGTTGCTCCAAGCCCTGTCCAGCCTGGACTTGGACACTTGCAGGTGTGGGGCAGCCCCAGCCTCTCTGGGCTGTGGTGTTTGCTGCTCTTTTTGCTGTTGGCAGCGGGAGTGGCTGCACCAGGCTGGGCTGGTCGTGGCCCTGGGTGACTCCAGCACCATCACAACTGGCTGGTGCCATCCTCGTGTTCCCAGCGCCTTCCCAGGGAAGCGGAGGGGTCAAGGCTTTCTCCAAGCAGCGGCTTTGCTGGTGGCTTTGGCAGTGGTGTTCCAGGGAGTTCCTAATGAATATGCAGGTGTGGGATTAAAGGGATGAATGAGGAACGGAATTGCTTTCTGAGCTGCAGCCCTGTGAGTTCTGACCTCCCGAGAAGGGCATGATTGTAAAGCCCAGGCCTGGAGTGGAAAAGCAATTACAATACATGCTGCCAGGATTGAATTGTCCTCGGAAAGTCAGATGCTGCAATAATGGGAGTGTTGTTTAGGTGGAACGTGACTTCACTTAACTGCTCGGTGTTTTTCTATTAATGCTCTTAAACGTGTTCACATACAGTTCTCAGGTCTTACTGCTCTGGGGGAAATCGAGCTCAGTATAACACCAGGAAGATATTTCTCTGCAGGAAGTGTTCTTCTGAGCTTGCTGCCTTTTTTCCCATGTGTTTCAATTCTTACCCCTTCCAGAATAGAAGGGGCTGCAAGATAACCCTCTGGCAGTGCAGTGTCCATTGATTCTTTAGGGTGTTGGTCATTGTGGAGCCAAGGAGAGCTTTCCATGGGGTACTGGGGTATGGCAGTGTTGGCTTTTGGGTTGAGAAGCTGGTTTGTTATGGAGTAGGGCCTGGGGAACCCATGTACAAGGGGAATTAATAGCCTGAGAGAGCTGGGATTGTTCAGCCTGTGGGAGAGAAGGCACCCGAGAGACCTTTAGAACTTCTTCTAGTGCTTCAAAGCGCTCCAGGAGAACTGGGAGAGGGACAAGGGGCCGTGGCTTCCCACTGGCAGAGGGCTGGGTTAGGTGGGATATTGGGAAAGAATTGTTCCCTGTGGGCGTGGGGAGGCCCTGGCACAGATGCCCAGAGCAGCTGTGGCTGCCCCTGCATCCCTGGAAGTGTCCAAGGCCGGGCTGGACAGGGCTTGGAGCAGCCTGGGCTATTGGAAGGTGTCCCTGCCCATGGCAGGGGTGGAATGAGATGAGCTGTGAGGTCCCTCCCAACCCAAACAATTCCATGATTCAGTGCAGCATTAAAGAAGCAGAGCTGTGTGGCTCTGTTCTCATGGGTTTGTGACTGCTGCTGGAGCCCTTTCTCCTGGAAAAACAGATTTTGGAGGCTCCATAAGGCAGCTGGGTGGCTCTCCAGGTGTGGGTTTGCCCGGGGCATTTCACCAGAGCCAGTTTGGGTTTGTTCTGCCTGGGCAGGGGAGGTGGGGCTGGGGGGGGACACCCCAGCTCCTGCTGCCCTCCCTGTGTGTGAGGGGGGTCTGCACGGCCCTTAGGAGCAGTAAATGTTTGTATGGCCATGTTCTGGTCTCTTGGACAGCCCTGAAGTGACACAGTCTAAATATAACTTTTAAACCCCTATCTTCACTGCCAGCGGAGGTTAAGCAGAGGTGGCTTAACTGTGAGCCTGGAGTTCTTTGTGGGTCAAACAAGCCTTGAGATTTTGGACACAAAACCCTGCTGAGACCTACAGGAAAGAGCTTTAAATCCTTCCCCCCGTCCCCGTGAAAAAGCTGCTTTTTCAACTGTAATCTCAGCGCAAGCATTTGCTTTGAGTGGTTGAATTGCTGCTTTTACAGTTCCCTGTATTTTCCTAGAATTTGTTAAATTGCCAACGTTATTCACATGGCACTTTTGGCAGGTGCCACCTACATGCCCTCAATTTGAAGGTACCTTTCAGCAGCAGTGTAGGTAGGGAGGCTCCTCTCTTGCATGTCAGATGTTGGAGGGCGCAGCACTTCCATTAATTCACTTTCCCTGACCTTTCCACTGCTAATAAGCCAAGCTGGAGCACAATGCAGCACCTTAATGAACAGACCTGAGCTGAGCAGGGGCTGCTTTGAAAAATGTCTCGCTTGACTTGTTCGTTGGGTGTAATTTTGGTCCATTTATTCACCATGGCACAGACAGGCGTTCTTGGTGAGAGCAACCCACAACCAAATACAGCCCTTTTTCTCCTTCCTCTAGTGTTTAGAACTAGAGAAAACCATGTCAATAACTGCTTGAAAAGAAGCAAAATGGTTGGTTGGGCTTTTTCTCTGAATCTACTTGGTTTTGAATAATTTTGTTCTCTGAGGGGCTATATTGTGACCTGAAAAATCCTCATTTTTAGAAGGAATGTACTTTTGAGTTAGGATTCTGTAGATTTATATCAGCTAATGTAATCTACACTGAAACATGCACACTTCTGGGTTATGATTTTGTAGATTAATATCAACTAACGTGTAATGTACACTTAAAAATCACAGTTGCTTTTAGGAAAGAGTTCATTAAAACAAGCAGACAGTGCACAGGATCATCATTTCCAGTAACTGCCAGCCTGTTGTTTCATAGAGGAAGACTCCTGAACCACCCAGCCCTGGTGACACAGGGAGGTTGGGTTTTTGGGGAAGGGATCTGTAGGTTTTTTGACCAGTTCCTGCCTCCATTGTTGTGCAATGGTGTTCCTGGGTGTGACCTCTTGGGAAAGTAAAAGTGCTGGGGGGCAGGTTGTGGGGTGGTGAGCGAGGGTTTTATTTATTTATGGGTGTTCCACAGAGCACCAAACGTCCTCGTGAAAGTTGGGGCCTCCGCCCTGAGGAAGTGACACTGGCTGGGGAGTGAAGTGGCAGCGTGACACAAGATATGGCTGCAATCCCTTGTTTTCCAAAGGTGTCCATCATGGTGTGATTAAGGGCAGATGATGCTCTTGGCAGCAGCAGGTGTGCAAGGTGTTCCCACCTCTGGAGCTCGCAGGCCAAAGGCCCACAGGGAGGACCAGGCTCTCTTGCTGTACCCCTGGAATGAAGCTCGGGATGTTCTTGTTCCCTCCCCTTTTGTGTAGGTAATGGTGATCCTGAGGTTTTGACGTTCAGCTCCTGAGTTCTTTCCATGAGGGGAGTGGTTTTGTGTTTGGGGAGTTCATGCCTGCCACGGGAGTGCTGAGGGAGATGCGTCAGTGGCTTGGGTGTCTTTAGTAGGGCTGCAGGTGGGATAGTCCTTGTCCAAGGAACAGGTCAGCTGCTGGACACCCTGTGAGGTGGGAATTGTGGCTCAGAGGTGTTCAGTGGCAGGAGACTCAGAGTGTGAATTTATGGAAACCTTGTATGGAAGGTGATTTGGCTGAGCCACCCAAGTGTCTGACACGGGGAGGTGCAGCCCGGTCCTGGTTCTGTCATACACGCATGGAAAAGTGGGAAATGGTTATTGCAAGCAAAGGCAAAAGTGATGGATCTGCTTCACTGAGAGCCCTTGGAAGGGGACTTCTGACAAAACCAGGAAACAGTTCTGAAAAATAAGTCTAAAATGTTGGATTGTCCCATCCCTGGAAGTGTTCAGAGTGAGACTGGATGGAGCATGGAGCAACCTGGTGTTGTGGGAGGTGTCCCTTCCCATGGCAGGAGTGGGATGGGATGAGCTTTAAGGTCCCTCCCAACCCAAACTATTGTGCAGTTCCGTGCTGAGTGTGGAGATGGGAAGCAGGCATTAGCAATGTTTCTGTTTCCTTGGCTAAATTCCTGGCAGAGCTTTGCTTTTGGAAGAACGGGAAAACAAGGGCTGAGCTTTGCTGGCTCAGCCTGATTCCTTCCTGGCTTCACAAGATGCTTGAGGACTCACTCAGGTGTTCCAGCAGTTTTTTTGTTGCTGGGTGTTATCCCTGTTTTATGGCAGTTTGCTGGGCTTCTCCAGAAATCCAAAACTGAATAGTGTTTAGCAAGTTACTGCTTTAAGGAGTGTTTTGATCTTGGGTTGTGACTGGACAGGCTGATTGTTTCCAGTTGCTGGAGACGTGCAGGAACTGGGAGGGGGGAGGTTTTGGGTGTTTTGCAGGAACTTGTGGACATGAAGGGAGTGAGGGGCCGTGGGCTGTGCCCACCATGGCAGAGGCTCTCGGGGGCTGGAATTCCCAGAACTGCTCCTTGTGCCTGGGTGTTTTGGGAAGCTGACACGCCTGGCTTTTGCCTCAGAAGTGGCTTTGGGTTGGTGGACAAACACTGAGAGCTCTGCTTTCCCTCAGAGCTGCTTCATCCCTCTCCTGCCTTCCCGTTCCCACAGCCCTGGCTCATCCCAGAGCGGGCAGATGGCTGCAGGAGCTGCCTCGGGGTGTTTTGGGCAGCACAACCCTTGGGTGAGGGCCGAGGCAGAGCAGCTGTGGGGAACCTGGAGCTCTGGAGCTGTGGGACTGGAGCTCTGGAGCTGTGGGACTGGCTGAGCCTTGGCGCTTCCCCTGAGAGCAGCGTCTCAGCTGCGACGTTTTTAACTCTTGAATTTGGAACAGACTTAGCAGCTCACCTTTGGGGGTGGGAGCTTGGGAGGTTGTCAATACTATTGCCTGGAACCATCTGTTCCTACCACTAAGTAGCTGCAAAAATCAGTAATTCATTCCCTCTTTTTTGAGGAGCTTGGGTGTAAATCTTCTCCCTTGTTATTTTTATGGGTTCCTTCATTATGGAATACAAGCATCTCCACGGTGCTGGAACTGACGTTCTCGGTTTAATCTTTCATCTAAATTTATTTGAAATTGAAATCCCTGCCGTTATCGATATTAGAGGTTACTTTGGAGCACAGCAGCTATTTCTGGGGAGCCGGGTGCGTGGGGCTCCCTTATCAGCCAGGAATGTGCTTGTGTAACGTCACCTTTCTGCATGAACCTCTCGCAGAGGAGCGGGGACAGCAGCCGTGTGTACGGGTTATTTTGGGAAATCGCCGCTGTAAATGGATGCTGTGTTTGCTTTTGCAAGTAAAATTGGTCATGGAGTCCTGTTTTTCATTTATTTTTGCCCCAGTGAATGAACAGTCCCAGTGGGCTGGCCCTCGTGGTGGCTGTGGTGAGGGTGTGCTGGCGGTTCTGGTGGGGCAGTCACAGGAACACCAAAACCCAAAAACTGATTGTAGGACAGGCACAGACCACTGCAGATGCCCTGAGTTATCCCAGGCTGAGATTTCATTCCTGGCCTTAAACTGCAAAATGGAGATGAATTGATATCATGTGGCCGTGTTAGTGTTTGGGGCAGGAGGTCCCAGGGTCTGGTGTTGTTTTCATTGCAGGTGGTGACACCAGAGAAACCTGGTCTTGGTGTCCCTGCCCATGGCAGGGGATGAAGATGAGTTTTAAGGTCCCTCCCAATCCAAAGCACTCCATAATTCCATGGCTTTCCTGCCGGAGGCCTGGTGTTTGGTGGAGATTTTACACCCTTCCTGACTGTGTCACCAGAGTTGAGGTTTCTAGGTGTTTATTTTGGTGGTTATCTAAACTACAGAGCGAATGCCTGAGGGCTCTCTGGAGCTGATGTCCAGTTCTCCCAGCATTACCCCAGTGGCAGAAGTTGGGTTTTGCCTGATCTGAAAGAACAGCGGTCGGGTTTTGATGGAATTTGTGTGTCTGGACTCATCCTAGCGTACAATAATGTGAAAATACAGCCATCAATTCCTTGTGTAGCCTTAGAAAATGTTAATGCTTTCAAGCTTCAGAGGATGTGAGGAGCAGTTGTGGTTCAGAAGTTGTCCTGTGCCTTGCAGGGAGGCCTGGACTCCACGGGGCAGAGCCAGGTGTTTTCAGAGCACATTCCCTGTGAGTGTGCTTGGTTTCCTTGCCTAACATTTAACCTTAATTCTGAATTTTCTGGAGGTCTTGACACCCTGCTTGTTTCTTAGTTTGGTGAAAGACGGGAGGGCAGCTGGAGAACTGGATATGTTCATGTGCACCTCCAGCTTGGAGGTTACAATTACTTGAAGGAATTGGAAAAATGAGAGGAGCTGGTCAGCTTGATGGATGTGAGTGGGTATGACGGGAGGAATTCTCTGATTTTGATCACTGTTATCCTTTTATATAATTTTTCATCTGTTGAACAGTACAAGGATTCAAAGGTCAGCGTTGAATAGCTCTGGTTATTCTCTGCTGGTCCTAAACTTATTGCTGGTGTCATATGAGAAATATACTTTCTTTTTATGTTGCACAGTCAGAAGAAAATTATTTTGTTGTCTTCAGTAGTTTTTACCTCATTCTTGTAGTCTTGCCAATATCCTGTAGTTGTTTTTTGCAGGAAGCCTTTCAGCGTTCTCTTAATTGGAATTAACTTTTGTAAGAGAAATGCACGTTTGGGTTGAAGATAATGTAGGAAATAAATATTCAGGGAAATTTACTTTGGGTTAGTGGAGAGACATTCATTGGAGAGCTTTGCTTTAGAAACTGTAACTTTGGAGTGATTTAAGGGGAGGTTTAGGGTAGGAATAATAGAGGAATAAACCAGTCCTGAGTCCTGTCTGTGAATTCTGTGGAAGGGCAGCTCTGATCTCTGCTCTGGTGACCAGGGGTGTCCTGGGCAGGCCAGGAGCTGGACTGGATGATCCTTGTGGGTCCCTTCCCACTCAGGATATTCCATGATTATCTGATTCTCTGATTATTTTGGGTAACCTTAGAGACTGGTAGAGAGTCTACTTGTTATTGTCTGGTAAATTACGTTCATTAACATAATTACACAGTTTTAATGCTACATGGAAGTTACATGGAGTCAAAGTCAAATAGCAACAGGTAGTAAATAATTGGGCAAAATAAAAACAGGAAAACAAATAATGAAGAAAAATAATCATGTATTCTTTTCCTGTCACCACTCGGGGCTGCAGCTGGATGTAGCAGCTGCCCAGTCCTGAATCCTTTCTTCCTCTCATTTTTAATGCTGCTTTTACAACAGTCTGAAGGAAATCTCTGTCTAAACCAACTGGTAGCAGCTCCTCTGGGCTTTGCCTTTGGCAAGGTGTCACGCAGCTGAATTCTCCTTCCTTTGCTAAATTCTCCTCTCTTTCTCCTTGCAGTGTTTGGTTATTTAGTGCTATAAGGGGATCTTGAATATATGAATTTAGCCAAACCCTCGAGTATATAAAGTAGAGAAACTTCCCTCATTTCCTTGACCTCAAGCCTGCTGAGGTAGGAAAGCATTTAAAACACCCACAGCTCTATGTGCACATGCAGATGTATTTTTAAATGTCCCCTACTTGAAGGTCATCCACAATTCCAGTTGAAGTGCAGTTTGGATTTCCTGGAGCCGTCCTTGGGGCTGATTCCCGTGGTCTGCAGGGAGTGTGGGACCCCAGGGGAGGTTTTCATCCCAGTGGTGCTTTGGACCTGTCCAGAGAGGGCTGGAGCCCCTCTGCTCTGCAGCAAGGCTGGGAGAGCTGGGAATGTTCACCTGCACAAGAGAAGGATCCAGGGAGAGCTCAGAGCCTCTTCCAGGACCTAAAGGGGCTCCAGGAGAGCTGGAGAGGGACTGGGGACCAAGGGATGGAGGGACAGGACCCAGGGAATGGCTTCCACTGCCAGAGGGCAGGGCTGGATGGGATATTGGGAAGGAATTGTTCCCTTTGAGGGTGGGCAGGCCCTGGCACAGGTGCCCAGAGAAGCTGTGGCTGCCCCTGGATCCCTGGAAGTGTCCAAGGCCAAGTTGGACAGGGCTTGGAGCAGCCTGGGCTGTGTCCCTGCCCATGGCAGGGGTGGGATGGGATGAGCTTTGAGGTCCCTTCCCACCCAAACCATTCCATGAGTCCATGAGAGGAATGTGGATGAGCATCTCTCTGCCCTCTGGAGCCTTCAGAGCTGCTTCATGTCTTTTTCCCATCCTTGTGAAATGGCACCTGGCTTGGAGCTGGCTCTGTGTGAGCCCAGGCCACGATGAGACAGAGAATTAATTAGATCCTCAGAACGGGTATCTGCAGCAGTGAGCTAGGCATAACAACAGCACGGAATTCCAGGGATTTGTTCTTGGCCCCACCAGAGTTATTCCTCAGTGTCTCATTTCCAAGCACTCCTGGGCTCTGGAGCAAAAGGACACGAACAGAAAAGCTCAGCTTTGGTGGTTTACACACTAAAGGCTGCCAGTGGAGTGATGAACTGTGGGTTTGATCACCTCTTGCTGTTGTCTTCTGGTGCTCCTGTCTGTAATTTGGATACCTCCAGGACACTGCCCTAAGCTGAGACTGATCTCTTTGTAATGCTGAATTAAGTAATTATAATAAGGTATTAAAATTACCCTCTAATATAGTGATTTTCTGTGCTGTCACCATACAAATTGTATGGTTTTAAACAGGGACACATCTTATTTAGGAATCTTGTGCTGCTGCTGATGCCTCTACCCTGCAGGATGTAGTGGCTTTAAGGTCAGGTGTCACTTAAAGTGAATATTTTTGTGAGGTTAAAAAAAAAAATCTCCCTGTGCTGAGCTTCTTTTGCTCACAGAAATAGTTTCTGTATTAATATTTAATTTACAGTAGCTCCGAGGAATGAAGAAAGTCCTGGACTCTATTTTTTCCTAGTCCTTAATACGTTTCTTTGGAACAACTCTCGGATATAAACAAGGAGGACAGAGTGTCCTGGGCAAAGGACTGAGTGAGACAGTTTGTGTTAAAACCATAAGTGTTCATGGCTTTAACATCAGAATGTTCAGCATTAAGGATCCATCAGGTACCTTGGAGTAGCCCTAGTTCCCAATTGCCCTTTTTCTGTCTTTTTTTCTCCTGGGATTCTTCATGGCTTTTTACCCCCTGATGCAGATTTAGATGTTTTTATTCCTGAAAACCTCCCGTTCCTGATGCTGCCAGCACAGAGCTGTGCTCCAGCTCAGGAGAAAGTGGGTTCAGAATTCCAGACACGCTCCTGGCACGGCTTCAATTAAAAGGTGTTGAAAGAGGCTGGATTTCGCAATTTTGCAAAGTTGGAATTTTTGTCCCTGTTAAAACCTTGGGGATCCCCAGGAAAGGAGTTTGATCCTGGCTTTTTTTCTGCTGGGTGAGGAAGAATTTATACCGTCATCCCCCTGCTTTGACCCAGTTATGAAACCCTTGCCTGTAAAATTATTAATTTGGGGACTCTCAGCCATTCCACTGTGAGAATTCAAGCAGTGGGAGTTTTCCTGGAGAGCCACCTCCAGTTTAGCCATTAAAAGCTGGTGATAAATCCGATGAACTTCGTAAAATATATATTGCAGTGTGCCATGAAACTTCTTCATTACTCTGGAATTAATCAATGACTTGGACTACTTTTTCCCCCTGCTCAGCCATACTTTCACAAGGTATAATTAAAATAAAAAAAGCTCCAGTTTTCCTTTTTGTTCAACTCTGCTGTTGTTGAACTATGTGTGGTTTGGACTTCAGCCCTCCAGAATGTTGGCAGAAGTTCTTGTCTGGAAAGAAATGGTAATCCTTTTGGGGTTGAAAAACGGGGAAGGAAAGATCGCTGCAGCAGGGATGATTTCAGGCAGCATAAGTAATTTTGCACATATATATATATATATATAACATGTGCTAACGTTTGTGTGATTTTATATAGATATTTGTAATTTTGGTGGTTTTATGTCAGATTTGCTGATTTTTAGTTTATTGTAACCATTCCTATTTTTAAACTTTTTATATGAAGGTTAATGGAGTAGCTAAAGTTGTACATGGACATTACTGCAATTTCAATATTGCATTTTAATTCAGCTGAGGTGATAAAAAAGTGACTTAAACCTATCTTTATTTAAATTGCTTCTCTTTTACCTTGTAAGCAGCCAGCAGAAGGCTATACCTATGCCTGTGACACTGCCTGTGTCCTATGGAATTATCTGTTCACTTCTTTCAGCTGAGAGTGATAGTCTTTCTTGGACACGTTAGGAATCCTTCTCTTAGAGCAGTGCTCATGGTTTTGTAAGTGCAAGGGGTGATTCTGGAGGTCAGGATAACTTCATAGATAACTTCATAAACCTCCCAGGATGGGCTTCCTCTCCTTCCCCAGCAGAAACCCTGGCAGCAGCTCTCCCAGCTCCTCCTCTCAGAAGAATCCAGTTCTTGTGGAAAGCTCTGTTCAAACTCAGGCTCAAACGTGGAGTCCTCTCAGCCTAACAGCGTTAACTCCCATGTGGTTTGTTTTTCTGCCCTTGTTCAGCTCTGTTTGATGTCACTGCCCTGGCTGGAGGACTCCTGTGTCAGTGTGGACGTGTGGTGCTTGTGGCTGCTCCTGGAGCTCAGCCCCTCCAGGGGACACAGCACCTGAGCCTGGGGCTTTCCCAGGGCTGCCAGGGAAGTTCAGCTTGGGTTTGCAGGAGAGGGGTCATAGCTGGGGGTTGTCCTGGTGCAGGGTGGGGATTTGCAGCCGATGAGGGAAGCAGATGTGGAAGTGATGGTGATGCCTTGAGGCTGACCTGGAACAGACTGGACAGAGCTAAAAGAATAAAGTAGGTATTTTTTAAAAGGCCTTGAAGGATACACCTTGGGTGGTACAAGAGCCTGGCCAGGGCTACACCCAAGGTGGACCCAAGATGGATGATGGGTCACGAGATCTCACGCTTTTATAAGTTCTGGTCCATTTGCATATTGGAGTTAATTGTCCAACTATAGCTTCTGATTATGAAGTTCCATCCTCCTTGTTTGCTCTCTTCAGTTCTCTGTTGTTTATACAATTTGGGCCTGAAGCTTGTAACGGTTGTCCTTGGTCTCCAGCTGGAAAAGGATTGTTTTGTCTCCCTACCCTCTGAAGATAACTTACTGGCACTTAATCTGAAGCTCAAAGCTACACATCTAGGCAGCACAGAATCTGAAAAACATGAGGGCTGAAACTTCAGGCATCAATGGGGTTTGTGACCAGTGGGGCCACTGTGTCACACTGGTGCTTCCCAAATGGGCAGGCTCCAGACTTCATTCACTGTGCACATCATGCCCAGAACTGCAGTTTGGAGCTGTCTGAACAGTTTATGTGAGGAGCAGGAGGTGCAGATGTGGCTGAGGGTTTGGGTTTAGTAGCCCCTTCAGTACCTTTGTGATTTTGGGTGCCAGTGAACAGAGGGAGTGTGGAAGCACTTGAACAAAGAATGTCTCTGGAAGTGGCCACTGGTCATTCTGGCACACACTTCCACCAAAGCTGCTATTGTTTTTCTCTTAGTTAAACAACAGTTAAGCTCACGCTGGGGCTTTTTTCTTTTCCCTTGCAGTATAATGTTGGCTTTTATGTGTCCCCCGGGCCCACACCCGGCCGTGTGGTGGGCCAGCACACAGATGCATTGTTCGGGGTCCCACATTCCAGGGAGATCAAATGCTCCTGCACCACATCAGCTGCACATCTGCAAGTGCTAAAGCCTCAGCAGCCCTGCCGGATCCAGGTGCCATTCAATTACAGGTTAAAGGCATAGAGAGCTGCTGCTTCTCAGGCCTTTCTGTTGAATTCTGTCGGCTTTGATTCACTACAGCTGGTGAAACAGTCAGGCTTGGTTCAGGCATGTGTGGAAGAGAGCTCATTTCATGCTTGGAATTGTAATTATGTTCTTTTCTTTCAAGCTGCCAGCGGTAAAAGATGTCTTCCAGTGTGTATTATCTAAATAAGCTGTAGTGTTTAAATGTTTTCTTATTTCGTTTTAAGAATGTGGCAAAATAAATTGTGCTTACTCTTCTAGTTTTCGTTCTGGAGCAATTAATTCCCTGTAGCTCTCCCCTGATCTGCACTCTCAGGCTCTGGGAAGCTGCTGTTGCACTGCAGTTAGACAGCTTTGGGCAGCAGAGCTGGGTGTGTGGGCACTGTCCTGGCTTGCCCAGTTGGCACTGGTGTCACCTGCTGTGTCACCTCCTGTGTGCTCCCATTGCAGCTGGTATCTGCTGTCACTTCCATGCCAGTCATCTCTTGGAGCGGTGACTGCTGAATTTTAGGGAATTCTAATCTGGGTAATACATCAGAGCAAGGGACAGAGAGTGCAAAGAGGAGAAGGGGGGGATGGTTTTATGCTGAAGGAGGATTGATTTAGGTGGGATATTGGGAAGGAAGTGTTCCCTGTGAGGGAGGCAAGGCCCTGGCAGAGGGTGCCCAGAGAAGCTGTGGCTGCCCTGGATCCCTGGAGGTGTTCAGGGAGTGTCTGACATGGCACTCAGTGCTCTGGGCTGGTGTCAAGGTGGGGATCAGTCACAGATTGAGCTCGATGGGCTTGGAGGTATTTTCCAGCCTCCGTGATCCTCTGAATTCTGTATCCTCCCGGGAAGCAGCTCTTCCCTGAATGTCCCGGGTCTTTGGGAGGGCTCCCTGCACGTGCTGTGACCCAGGGCTCTTCAGAGCCGGGCTCTGGGCCAGGACTTTTGCCTTCCTCACAGAGATGTTTTTCATATGCAGCTGTTGGAGCTTCTCTGTGAATTTTGGGTGTCTGGAGTCAGCACTTTGATCCGCCTTCCCTCCTCTCTGGAGTCTGTCTGCTCGACTGTGGTCTCGAGGAGAGAGCCTGATAGCCATTTCAGTGTCTCTGTGATTGACTGGAAGTCACACTGGATAAATCTTTCATGATTGGAAACCACTTAAGCCACGAGGTGGCTGGTGATCACTGGATATTAGTGGAGAGGTTCTACCAAACAATCAGGGAAAATTGAGTGGCAGAACATATAATTTATGACTTCATCCCAGCTCTGTGGGGGCAAGTCAGTGAGAATCGAAACACTGAAAGAATTATATTTGACAGATATTTTAAAGAATGACTCCAGTTAGTGTCATTTATTGCTGGAATGTGTGGACAGATCCACAGTCAAAGCCCTTGTAGGGGCAGTGCCAAAACCAGATATGAAAGAGTGTGCAAGAAAATGAGAACATGGGATGTGGCCGAGGGCTTGAATTTTCTGACAATGGGCAGAAAGAATGTTCTGAGGGCTTTTTTTCAGACATTTTCCTTAGATAATAAAGTTTACAAATCCTTCTTTGTGGTTTCTCAAACTCCTGCCTGAAGGGGATTTGTTGGAGTTTGGAAGTTGAGCAGTGAAGGTGTCATCTGTGTGCAGAGACCAGTTGGAGAAACTTCTGGAACACTCTGGACTTTATCTCTAGGATATCTTAATTTTTGCCTAGGAGTAATATATGGCATAGGAGAAATGCATTGCCCTGTGCTGGAATGTGCATTAAAAATACCTGGGCAGGAGTTTTTCCAGGCAGTGGCAGGTAACGACCCTCTCTCTGAAGGAGGAAACATTCTAGAAAACATTCTTCCCTCAGATGTTTTGTAGCGGTAATGCCTCTGGCAGTATTAATCTTTCCTGTCACAATTTGGCACTCACTCCAGTTCCCAGCAGGGGTTTCTCAGCTAATCCCTGTCTGGAAGATTTTCCCTTACCTTACATTAATTTCTGATCCTGACATCGTTTGAGGGTTTGTGTTCAGCTTAAATAAATACACCCCAGGCCATCCTGTCGACTCAGGGTTGAACACTGGGGCAGTGGAAGTACCTGTGTTGCTGGAGCCCTCACGGCTGCCACACACCTCTCCAGCCATTCCCAAAACCTCCACCCCCTGGACTGTGCCAGTGTCACGCCCCCGTGGCCCTGGAGAGATTATTTGAGAATTTTGGTTTCTGTGCAGAATTTTCTTGCTGTGAGTAGCTGGCTTGGAGAGGAGGGTGGCAGATGTTCTCACTTTAGCCCATGAGTGACAGCTCCTGAGTCAACATCTGCCTTGCTGCTGGAATTGTCCCCGAACGCTGCCATGCTCGGGAGGCTGCCTGAAACTCGCTGGAGCCAGCCCTGCCCGTGTTCCCTCTCCTGTTCCGTGCTCTTGGAAGCAGAGGCAGCTGCCGTGGCTGCTGGGTGGAGGCTCCTGATGCACCCTGGAGCACAGGAATGGCACGGGGAAGGGCCAGCCCTGCTCCCTGTGCAGACGGGCTCATCCTCCGCGCCGCAGCCGACCCGATCCATCAGCACCAGGACTGCCCGTCCCGGAACATTTGGGAGATTTGCCCCCATGGCACAAAGAATTGCTGTCCATTGATTATCCAAAGCAGCGTCCCAGTCCATGAAAGTATTTGGGTTCTTCCTTTATCCTCAGACTTTATCCTTTTAAGTGGTTGTGTTTCTCTTGTTGCTTCCCTTTTTGAGTAGCATCCTGGTCTGTTCTGTGACTTCTGGGGTGTGAAGCTGCAGGCCTGGATTAGGGCTCTGTGTTCCACAAACATCCCAGTCTGAACACGGTCATTCCAGGGGAATGGGTCTGCTGGTTTTCTTCCCAGGTTTTGTGTCTAAAATTCTTGGGAACTGAAGTTTCTGCCAAGTCCCTGAGATAAACCTGAGGAGAGGGAAGAAACCCCTTAGCTAATAAAACACTTTTGATTACCTTCTTTGGCTTCAGGTTTGTTCAAAAAACAGTTAAAAATGAATTTTTTTTAAGAAGTCATCTTAGTTTTAAACTTTAAAGGCTTAGCCCACAAATAGCCAGCTTTGCTTGATTTTTTTCTGCATCCCAGTGGAAGTGAATCTCCTGGTGATGCAGCTCAAGGTGTTTGTACTCCCCTCCAGGTTTTTAGCTTTGGCCCTGCCTGGGGTTGAAAGTGCTACAGTTTAGTCTTGAATTCAGCCTTAGTCTGGTGCTAGTCTTAGCAAGGGTGATTTTGGAATTATCTCTCAGCCCGGCCGTGCCTGGGTGAAGGTTGTGCTGGTCTTTGGAGAGTTTTTGTGGTGTCTGAAGAGGAGCCTTGAGAACTGGAACTGGCAGTCACGCTGTGGGGGGAGTGTGTAAACTTAGTCTAAAGATAATTTATGGTTTCTAAAGCTGCTGCTGAGTAAAACTTTCCAAGGCTGGCTCTGGCCTAGCTCTCATCAGTGTAAAACCGAGAACAGTCATCTCAAAGTAGCATTTTGAGTTGTGCAGAGGGGAAAGAGGAATAGTTTGCTTTCCCAAAGGCTTCATTGGCTGTAGCTCTGCAGCACATGAGCAGCTCTCTCCTTTCGAGCACCAACCGCGGGGTCACTGTTCCGTTACCTGAGCCTCGACTGGTTTAAACTTGGCTTACCGGTTTAAACTTGGCTCGGAGCGTGGTGTTTTTTTTTTACCGGGCTGGTTTTGCAGCAGCTGTGATGTCAGGGTTCTGATAACCCCCCCAGGCTGTCTCTGCAGCCCCGCTCCCTCCCCGCGTTCCCGCAGCCGCGCGCCGGCACCGCCGGGAGAACTTTGGGTCACGCCGGGTTGAGCTGTTGGCAGCGACGCTCGCGTGTTGGCAGGAGCTTCCCCAACAAGATGCTGGAGAGCAGGGGAAGATTCCTCCTTGTTTTTGCAAATTAGCAAATGAAACCCTAAATAAGTTGCTAAACTCAGTTTCCTTCTGTTGGGTTAAGAGGAGGGGAGTGCTTGGAAACCTTCGAGATCCTAATTGGCCCGAGCGTGCTAAAAACACCTTCTTTTCCACCCCAGGCGCTGCTTCTATCTTTCCAATACATTTGGCTCGTTCAGTGGCAAATCATTTTTATAACACTTGAGAAACTGTATAGCTCCAGAAAAACAGGATGTGTGCCTTGCCTTATATTTTGGATTCACTTTCCAAGTATTTTTGGGGGTTGCTGAGAGCCCGGCCCTGTTTCAGGGCGTTGGGGCTCTGGCCTGTTGGTTTGGCTCTGGCGTGGTGATAATGACAGTGGTGTCCCTTCACTGAGTGATTTTATGTTGGGGTAACGACTGGTTTTATTCGAGCACAGATACCCAGCCAGGCTCCCCGGCCCTTCCCTTGTGCAGGGTAACGGAATTTCCCTTTGCCAAGGACAGTTCTCTATCAGCTCCCAGCCAGGAGCACGCTGAGGTCACGTCCAGATACTGTCCCCCTTCCCCTCCCAAGCTGGGGACAACAAGTTTCTCATTTCTTCCTTGGGCTGATAACGGTGATTCCTCCTTCCCACAGAAAGCTCTGGAAGGTTTTTTTAAGTAGTACAGTATTGTTCCTAACTGTTTTCCAGGGTTTTCTGTGTTAGATGGTTGGTTTGTTCTTCATGGCTTTGTGCACTTAATTTTGCATCTGATTTGGCATTTAAAAACTTACTATTTTAATTGAAGTTGTCTGTGAGCTGCAGAACTGCAGGGTGTAGTGGAAGTCCCATTTGTATCTCAATTTGAAGAAGCTGGGATTATAAACAAGCTGTGGTAGGGCTTGAAAACCTGGGGAAGGGTTGGTTGGACATTCAGGGAGATGGTGGGAGAGGAAGGCCAAAGGGGAAGATGGAAAATATCACTAACAATTAGTTTTGGGTGGAGTTTATCTGACAGGACCAACCAGCCAGCACTGGGACTGTGAGACCATTTCTCTAGTAATTAAAATACCTGTTTGTAACCCGTTTTCAGGGTGAAGAACCAAAGTTCAGGCATCTTCTAAGACTGTGAGGGTTTTCCTCTGAGCCGGTAGATGGGGTTACCCCAAAAGGGGCTGACATGCACCCGGGGTGTCCCAGTTCCTTCCTGGCAGGAGCTGTGTGCACATCTGTATGTTTAGTTCATGCAGATATTGCAGGGTGGATCTGGAGGTAGAAAAACGTTTTCAGAAAGACTCATGTTTTCAGGTAGGGCATGAGAATTTTTGCTTGTGTTCTATGCAGCTGATGACAGCTGAGCAGTGGTTGGAGAGGAGCTGGCTGGGCTGTGGGTGGTGAGTGCTCCTGTTCTCCCTGCCTGCTCACCCGCCAGGGACTGCAGAGAATGCTCTCTATTTCCAAAACCTTCAGTCTCACCTTACATTTTCTTCCTAGTCAGTGTTTTATTGTTTTTAAATAGCATTTCGGTGCTTCAGAATATAACCACATTACAAAAGGTTTTGTCTCAAATGCCACATCTGAGCTCTGGCAAAGGTGACCCTTTGGGTCTCTGGCTCAGAGACTCTCCTGATCCGTTTCTTTGTCTGTTTTTTTCCTTGGATATTTGTGACTTTCTCCCATTTACTCTTCCATAGTGACAAGTTATCTGAGATCTTGCTGTGTGTGGTGATTTCTTGCTTTTAGGGTTCCGTGTTGAGAGCGAGTCAGTTTTTACGGTTCCCCAAGGAAGTGATGTGCCGTTATTCTACAGAAACCACTGACATAGCACATTTTAGGCCTGGCCTGCTGACTTGGGATTGCAGTGAGCTTTAAAGTGACAGTAAATCATTTGTGACCATCTGCAGCTGTGGTGGCCCCAGGGATGATGGTGGGGGGGGCAGAAGAGCCCACGGCCACCCACTGCTGCAGGTCTGGTGACGCCACACCTGAGCAAACGTGGCCTCAGGGCAGGTGTCTTGTCACCCAGAGCCTGTAGTGGTGTCCCCAGGGGTTGGAAGCTTCTGAAGGGGGGAGAGTGAGGAGCTGGAGAAATGGTCTCAGCATAGGGAATGTGTCTGGTCGAGCAGTTTGTGGAATCATGAAGTGGTTTTGGTGGGAATGGACTTTAAAGATACTCCAGTTCCTCCCCCTGCTGTGGGCGGGGACGCCTTCTACTAGACCCGGTTGCTCCAAGCCCTGTCCAGCCTTCTGTCGCTTCATCCCGCGGGAATTTGGGTACCTTGGTTCCAGCACAGGCACAGAGCTCGTTGTGTAAAATGGAGTCCCCCTTGCAGCGCTTCTCCTTCCCGGTCCCAAACCTGTCCTGGCTGTGGCAGGGCACGCTCAGCCCCGCCTGGGGAGGCCGGGCGGTGACCGGGCGCTCACCTTCCCTCAGGGACGAGCTGAGGGGCTGCTGAGCCCCCTCTTCCTCGGGGCTGTGCCGGGGGGCTCGCTGCAGCCCGGGGCCTCATTTCCTCAGGAAACCAGGCTAAAAATACCGGAGCAGAGCTCGGGGAAGTGCTGCACATCATGGGTCCTGAGCAGCCTCTGCTCAGCCTGGCCTCGAGTTCCTCACATCCGCCAGCCTCCTGTTAAACGTGGCCCTTTCATTCCTCACCTCCCTCCTGCTGTCCGTGTTCCCTTTCCAACCCTGCCTCTTTATAAGAGTCCTCTCCAAATCCTTACTCCAAATATTAGTGTCCTTTTTTGGTGGTGGGAGGGCATCCAGCCCATGGGGAGAACAAGAAGCTGCAGCCGGAGTCAGAAGGGTGGGCACAGTAAGAGCTGTTGTTTTAATGGCAACCATGCACTTTTCCTCATGGATGGCGGTGGGATCTGCCTGGAGTTGATGTGGCTGCAGGTGGGCTGTGTTAGAAAAACAACAGGAGTGGTTTATGCAGGCAAGAAGTTGGGGTCTGAAATTGGGGCACAGCCTTGGGTGCCACCGTCTGCTGGTCCCTGTCCCTCGTCCCTCTGGGATGTTCCTGCTGGGGAAGGAGGTTCTCCACCGCCGTGGATCTGCAGTTCCATCACCTGAACCTCACACTGGCATCAGGGAAAGGTGCGGAGAGAAACCTTGTCAATGGGAAGTGATCTCAGGCAGGAGATTTGCATGAGGGAAGCTGAGTTCCGTGGCTGTTAAAAAAGGAAAATTTTTTTTTTTTCAAATATTAATTGAAAAACTGGCTGAAACTCTGGCTGTGTTCACTCCTAAAGCGTTTTGCAGCATCCCACTGAAATTACAGACAAATTGAAGCCGAAATACTGCATTTTTCCACAAATGTGGCCCAGCTCCAGGACCATAAAAAGAGTTTGGAAAGGCTGTAAAATGCATGTTAAACAATTTTTTACTTGAGGCACCTCTAGAAACATTTCTTTTCAAATAAATTAAATATTTAACTTAAAAAATAATCTTTTTTAAAAAAAAGATATTGGTAATTAGAAGCATTAGAAGCAGAATGTTTCTTCCTTAGCAGATGCATATTAAGAAAGTGATACAGCAACAAATAATAAATGAAATATAGTGAAATTTGGACTATGTAAACCAGTGATTGTAATTAGGGATGTTCCTTTCAAAGGCAAATGTTCTGATTTCATTTTTTTGGGTGTTTTTTCAGTAGTTACTATACAGTATATATACTAAATTGGAATTTAAAAAGTAAATGATTGTGTGATTTAAAATCTGTGACTAACTGGACGGCGCAGAGGCCATTTTAGGTTGTTTTAGGGTCTTGAACTCCTAAACTTGTCAGAAAACCTCAATATTTGATGCTGAGATGAGTTTATGAATTAAACACCATTGTATTTCTGTACAGGCAGGAAAAGTAGCATTAGCGATGTCTACAAATGATATATTTAATATATTTTAATTCATGTAAAATGATTTTAAAAGCATATTTAAGCTCTACATTATTTGCCAAAGAGGACAGACTTTAGATCTCGGCACAGAAGGTATTAATACAAGTCCAATGAGGAAGCAATGGGCACTTCCCATATTTTTTGAGTCTAGATGCATGTTTTTAAATTAAAGAGGGTTTGAAGAGTGTGCCTGCAAACTGGAGATTGAGTCAAGCTGTGAAATGCCAGTGATATGTCATGTGTTCTGTATGTATTATTTTCAGTTTTTACAGAGGAGGAAATTTTGATATTTAAACTTTTCCAAATGTCAGCTGGTTTGGCACAAAATAATCTTCAGTCTCAGTCTCACCAGGAGCTGCATGTCACCGGGAAACCTCCTGGGAGCTGAAAAGCAAGGAAATGATTCCATCTCAGAGCAGAGTCCTGTGGGAGAGGATGTAGCTGAGGGGTGGAAAGGAGCTCTGGAAGGTGGATGTTGGGAGTTGTCCCACCTGTACAGAGGCTGGAGTGCCTTGAGCTGAGCTCCAAACCCCAGAACTCCAAGATCATGTTGATCAGGGCTTGGTGCAACCTGGGCTGGTGGAAGGTATCCATCCCAGATGGGACTGGATGAGCTTTAACATCCCTTGCCACCCAAACCATTCCGTGATTCCATGAGCTCCATCCTCTCCCTGCTCCTTCCAGATCTGGCATTTATCAGTGCTTGATCCAAGACTTTGGATGACTCCCCAGGCTGACCCTGCATCCAGCCTCCCTGTTGAATTCTCCAGAAACTGCAGGCAGGGTGGGGAGCTGCCTTTGGAAGTGTCATTGGCACTTTGCAAAGCTCCTGCCTGCAGGACCATCTTTCCTATTGGAGCATCTTTGGGAAAGCAGGTGTAGGTGTGTTCCCTGTGCAAGATGCTGCTGTTACTGTGTCTCATAGGAATTATCAAACTGGGAATTTCTCTGTCCATTAGTCCCATGCTAGGAAAAAGACTCAATTCCTGACAGCCTGAGGAATCATTAGGACTGGTGACTTCCAGTATTTTTCCTAAGCCTCGGCAGAACCTGACTTAATCTTTAATGGAAACTAGAACCCAGCGTGCTTGAGACTTTATATAGCAACCAGCCCGACCAGTTCCGGTGTCCCACCTCCCTGGGAGGGAGTGCTAAGGAGCTGGTTGGTCTGGATGCTTCTAAGGACGGTATTTAAGGTGTAAAGGTGGTTAAATTTTACACATGAAAGCAGTGTTTTAGCCCAGAGATACTCTGCACACGCCCTCAGCAGCAGAGCTGGGCAGAGCTCACAACCCATTGTTCCTTTGAGGAGTGAATTCTGCTGATTGCTCTTCCTGACCTGTCTGGTCTTTGGGAGTAACACTAGGAAAAAGATGCTGTATATCTTCTTATGGATGGGGAGTGTTATGTGCTTGTGGTTTAATAGAAAGTGCTTTTATTCTGAGAGGCAGCTTCTCAGGGGATGGTGAAGGACTCTAAAACCTAAAAGGTGGGTGGTGGGTTCCAGGTCTGTCCTTCATGAAGCCCCCAGGCAGCTGTGGGGGGTAAATTCCAGCTGCTGAGAGGAGGGATGGGGAAAATTTGTGCAAATGAGCTCTGACTTCTATCTTTATTATTTTTTTATGTGCTCTATTCCTCACTTTGTTGTGGTGCATCTTCCAACCCTGAGTGCAGGTCACTCATCACAGCAGCTCAGCTTGATAAGCATCGTCTTCACTTAGTGATAGGGTCAAACTTAGGAGCTGAATATTGGGAAGGAATTCCTCCCAGTGAGGGTGGTGAGGCCCTGGCACAGGGTGCCCAGAGAAGCTGTGGCTGCCCTGGATCCTTGGAAGTGTCCAAGGCCAGGCTGGACAGGGCTTGGAGCAGCCTGGGACAGTGGAAGGTGTCCCTGCCTTCCAGGGGTGGTAGGTAGGGGGTAGGTTGAATGAGCTTTAAGGTCCCTTCTGACTCAAACCATCCCAGGATTCTATTAAAGAAACTTCCCCAAACCTCTTGGTTCCTCAGACTGTGTGTGCTGGGAGGGACAATGAACCAACTACTCCGAAGTAAACATGTAAAGATGGCTTTCTGTGGAGTTATCTGTAAACGATAGATCATTATAGCTGTGAAAATCGTGTAGAAATCCAAACTGGTCACCAGACATTGCAGAGGTGTCATCAAAAAACTGCTCGGGGAATACAAATATGGATTTTAGAAAAGCTGCTCAGGGAATATCATCCTGTGTTGTGGAAAAATTCCTTGGGGAGCCCAGTGGGGCACCTCTAGCTTCAGGGAGCTGAGGCACAGTGGTGCAGGTGTGTCTGACATGGTGGGATCCTTCAGACGGCGTCGTGTGGATGGGATTTAGGTCAAATCCTCAGTTCCAGATGAGGTGGGAGCCCTGGTGGTCCCTGTCCCAGCAGAACCCTCCCGGTACAATGTGGTCACTGAACGCCCAGACTCGGTGCTGCTCTGTGGGAAGCGCCGGTGAGGAGGTGGCTGTCGGAGCTCTCCTGGCTGGAAGGCTCTGTCCCGGCAGGCTCCCCTGAGGAGGAGCTGGAAGAGGCTCCAGGAAAGGCACATGAGCGGGGCCGGCTGCCAGCTCAGCACGGTGCCGGCGCACGTCGGCTGTACCGGCACGGCACGAACCGCTCCCGGTCCCGGGTCCCGCCGGGGGCTCTTCCTCTCGCGGATGTGCTGCCGTTTCACTGCGTGGGTTTGGGGCACCTCGTCTGGGAGAGACAGAGAGGTGCATTCCCTGCGGAGAGGCCGAGCAGGAGCGACCCAGACACACGTGGGGCGAGGTGGTCACAGCCTCCCTTCCTGCTCCCTCCAGGAAACCAGGCCGGCGGAATTTTTCACATCTGGCAGTAGCGACGCATTTTTAAGTTATTTTTTGTCAAGGCAGAGCAGCTTCACAGCGAGCTGATTGTCAGTTGTACCCACCGGAGCGTTGCGTGCGGTGCCGAGGGCTGACTAACAGCCTGGGTGGATCACGGTCCTTCCCAGTCCTTCCCAGTCAGGCGGCTCTCCCTCCTCCAGCAGCGTGGCCAGAGCCCGGCGTGGC
Organism: Hylia prasina; assembly: GCA_013397195.1. NCBI lineage: Eukaryota > Metazoa > Chordata > Aves > Passeriformes > Sylviidae > Hylia > Hylia prasina. The sequence continues at coordinate 314,810 of VYXD01011947.1, read as the reverse complement.
TCTGCTGTGCCTGAGTCAGTGCAGCTGCTCCAACAAGTTGTGGTCCTGGGCAGCAGCGAGGCTGGTGGGGGTGGCTGCAGGGATCCAACAGCGGCGTTCCCATATGGCTTTCATGAAAAACACCTCATTTGAGTCTGGTTTTTGATCTGCTTCCTGCTTAAATGTTGAATACAGAAATATATTTATTGGAGTGGAGGGAATTAAGACCTTTTCTGCGTGTTGTAATTTCTGTTACTAGTCTTGGTTTTCTGTAAACCCGTTAAAAAGGATATTTCATGTCAGCTCCTTCTGCTGCAGTCCAGGCTTAAATGCTTCCCAGCCGCCTGCGGACCTGTCAGAACTGGATTAGAGACAGAAAATTTTATTTTTAAAACGACAAGGTTTTTTGTTGGTTTTTTTTTTTTTTGGTCTGGCTGTATTTGTTTCCAGCTGAATTAGTTCCCTGGTCTGATGTGCGAGCGTGGCAGGTCACTGAAGGGGGTGGGATCATTGGATGTGGTGGTGCTTTTGGATGAAACCTTGGGTGTGATGAGGACTTAGAAATGGTCTTTAGAGGTGGTGCAATTATTACAAACCAGCTGTGGTTTTCAAGGTCATGACTCCGTGTTTTCTGTGGTATGAACCACCTGGTGCATATTTAAAAATACGACTAAAAACCTTAAAGTAATTGAATAAGTTGGTGGTGTGGTAGCAGTGGAGCTCACCTGGCCTTCCTGGGTTTTGGGGTCACTTGTCTGTAACTGTCTGGGAATAGTTCCTGCAGGGACACGTCCTGACAGTTACCCGAGCTTTGTCTTCTATGCTTAAAAATCCCTTACATAGGGAAAATTGATCAAATGGAGTTGGAGCTTTGGGAGATGCCATGACAGGATTCACCAAATATTTAGAGCTGGAAGGGGCTTCGAGCTCAAGGCAGGGGCACTGGGAGCAGGTGACAGAGGGACACATCCAGGTGTGTTTGGAATGTCTCCAGACCCCACACCCTCCCTGGGCAGCTGTGCCAGGGCTCTGCCACCCTTAATGGGATGAAGCTCTTCCTTGTGTTGAGGTGAAACTTCTTGTGGTTTGTTTTGTGGCCATTCTCCTTGTCCTGTCAGCGGGCCCCACCAAGAAGAGCCAGTTCTGAAGTTACCAGCAGTGCAAGGCTGCTCTGTCTTCAGGGTAAAGGGGTTTTTCCCCCACCATCCCTACAAATGCTTTCCGTACTTTGTCCTGGTTGGGCGGTGAAGTTGCTTCTTTGAGATGAGCTTAGAGTTCAAACTGTGCCTGTGTGTCCTTGATCCTCAGCTGAGCCATGGTTACAGCTCCATAAACCCAGGTTTGCTGGGAGAAGCAATCCATCCTGACGGAGCTGGAGCCCGTGCGTGAGGTGGGAGAACTGGGAAAGAGGGGCAGAGCCTGGAGCACCCCCCACCTTCCCCAGCCCGCTCTCTTCCTCCCAGCCTATTGTTGGCACTCCGTGTGTATTCTCCCTAGGAATTAACTTGTCCCCAAATCGCGGCGCCGCGTACGCACCGATTTTCCAAGCTTCCCTGCACCTGTCTGATGCGCTTTCCAGCCTCGGCGTCACAAAACTGTTTGTCATTCAGGGGGGACAATGTCCCCTTGTGTGCCGGGCTCCCGGAGGGAGGGGCCGGGCGGGGGCACGGCCCCGCTGGCGGATGGGCTTCCCATGTGAAATGAGACGGGAAGACAAATTGCTTCCAGAGCGGCGTTTCACACAGGCGGGAGCGCGATCCCGCTCCAGCGGCGGCAGCGCCCGCTTGTCACTCACATTTCCCTTATCTGGGTTAAATATAAAAGGGGGCAAATGGGGGTGAAGAGAACACAGGGGGAGAAAAGAGCTTTTCGAGGGCTCTGTTGGCGAGCTGCCGCCCTGGGATCGGCCACGGGTTTGGATGGCCTGGAGCTGATCCCGTACAGATGGTGCACCAAGATCCCTGCTGGAGCTGAGGAACTTCCTGGTCACTTTTGCAGGAATAACTTGGTTCTTTTTCCACGTTTCTTTTCTGGTGAAACTTTCTCTGTAGGGTTCTTCTCTTCTGCCTGGGGATATCATAAAACCTCGTGTGTGGCTGGTCTTTATGTTGATCTTTAGGCTTTACTGTAGGAGAATCCAGTGGTTTTTCCGTACTGAGTACCTGTATCTTAAAGAAGATGCAACAGTATGACACTAATTTTCTTATTCTGATAAATAAATAGAAATGCCCAGAACTTTAAATACGTGGATGATTAAAGTTCAGTGGGGATGATAGTAAAGGTAAAGTCCAGGCTCTGAATCTGAATTATCTGTACCTTTGGAAAGCACAAGGATTCTCGTAAAAGGTTTCCCAAGTTGAGATTTCAGTAAAGCTTAACACTTTTTGTGACTTGGGTGACCTTGACTTCTGTAACTTGTCCCAGGTAAAGGCAGGAGCAGAGTTCAGTTGACTGCTCCATTAGGAAAGAGGAGAGAGAGGAGAATTTCCATGCTCTTTGCTGGCCCTAGGATTGAATCCCGGCCGTGGGAGTGAATCCTACTGTGCTCAGCATGGTGTCACTTTAAGGGCTGCATTACAATATTTTATTAGTGGCAAGTGCAGCATCAGCACAAGCAGCCAGCCATGTTCCCTGCTGGCAACCCCTGGAACGGGGCACGGGAGCCTCGTGCCAGGGTGCTCCATTCCCATCCTGTGGGATGCTCCATTCCCATCCTGTGGGATGCTCCATTCCCATCCTGTGGGATGCTCCATTCCCATCCTGTGGGATGCTCCATTCCCATCCTGCAGCCCAGCCGTGCTGGTGGCAGGAGGTGAGTGAGGGCACACCACGTTCCCAGCTGGCTGCTATGCCCAGGAGGATGGAGGGAGAGCTGCCAGGGGAATGGGCAGCAAGGGGAGGGATTGTGGGGAGAAAAGGGGTGGCTGCAAGAGTGTAGGGAAGGAGTTTCCACAGAGAGTTTCCAGATGGAATTGTTCAGGGTTGGGTTGGATGAGACTTGGAGCAACCTGGTCTGGCGGAAGGTGTCCTTGCCCGTGGCAGGGGTTGGAGGGCTGGAATTTTGAGGTACCTTCCAACCCTAACGATTCCATGGTTCTGTGGTGAGCCAAGACAGTGTTCCTGCTCCATCCCACTGGTGAATCTTGCCTTGGAAGCCGGATCAGTGAGGGCTCAGGGACTTAGCAGACTGTTACTTTTTGTTTTTTGTGTTTGCTCTTGTACCTTTAACTCACTCTCATCCCTGAAAGAATTCTAAAACCAGGAGTTGGTGTGGTACATTTGGATATGGTTCAGCAGGCATAGTGGGATTGGGTCAAATGCTGGACTTGATGATCTTGGAGTTCTTGCAGTGGGAACGGCGTGGAGGAGGCTGCCAGGACCTCTCTGTTGTGTGTAGTTTTCTCAATCCAGGCTAGAGGAAGGGAAGGAGGAAAGGGAAAAAGCTCGTGTTGGTTCTCTCAGCAAACTCCGTTTCCCAAGTCTGGGCAGTGTTGGATCTGTGGGGTGGCTGTGGGGTTGGGCTGAGGAGTTTCTCAGACATGGAGATGCTCCAGGGAGAAGCCACGTGCTCTGTCAGGGTGTGGGCGAGGGAAAACAGCTCCTGACCCGGGTGTTATCCCAGACACGAGGATGTGCAGCACATCTCATACCCGGCTCTGGAGGGTGGTTTTCAGGGCGGCACGGGGAGAGAGGATGTAGCAAATACAATATTGGGAAAGATGAAAAAACGAGTGGGTGGCAATGAGAAGGAAGAGGAGGAGACAACCCAGACGATGAAGGAAAACAGGATCTTCTGTAAGAGATGGGAATACTGGAAGGAAGCCAGGAAGGAAGCCTGAGAAAATGGAGAGAGCAGTAGGAAGGCTGGTGTTGCTCTGATAATTCCAGTAGGTATTCCTGGCATTCAGCTTCCAGAAATGAGAGAAACCTTTGAAAGTCTTGTCAAAACCAGTGACAGGCGTGGAATATTTTGAATATACTGGATAAACCTGTATTATTTTGCTGTTTTTTCCACGTGGGATTTGGTGTGTGCTGTTGACTTGTCCAGGAAGGAGGGAGCTCACCTTGGGAAGGGCTTGGGGTGCAGGTGGGTGTCACCATGGCAGGAAGGATTGACCCATTCAGATTGGAAGATTCAGGCTTTTCTGTGCTAAGTGGTTTAATGGATTTTTCTGTGGATTCTGATGGGGAGCTCACTCTTGGAGAGTGTGTGGGCAGGAAACCTCGTGCTGTGTGAACGGTGCCTGAATTCCGCGCTGGGCCCTGAGAGCCGCCCGGATCCCTCCGGCCCGGCTGAGCGCGGCGAGCTGGGAGAGGAGCAGCAGCTCCAGTTCCAGCTCCTGCTCGGGCGCTGCCTCCATTGGTTGGTAAAAATAGCTCTGCTGCTGGCGTCAGTGCCAGGCCTGGCATCTGGCTTCCCCGAGCGGGGATCGAGCGGCTCCAGCCCCCTCCCTCGCTCCAGACAGGGTCTGCTGGAGGACACATGGCTGTGGCGGCTGCGCCGGCCGCTCCCCCTGCCCTGGCCGGCCTTCGGGAAGGGCCTTTGTGCTGGAGGCTCCCTGCAAACCCAGCCCTGGGCCTGCAGTCCTGGCTTGCCCCACCTTAATCAATCCACAGGGAAACCAAAAATCGTCTCCTGCAGCCCGAGGGGTTGTCGGGAGCCTCCTGGGCGTTCAGGGGAAAGGTGAACGCTCGGCTGAGTGTGCAGATCGTGTTTTGCTCCCCTCTTGCGCAGGTTTGGCTGAGTAGGTGTTTAGAAACAGTTTTATGAAGTCGGCTGGTTCAGTGTCGTGATTTCTTTTTTTAGTCTTGCTTTTTTCAGCGCTTAAGCTCTGGAAAACAGGGAGATACCAAGTGCAGGCAGGAATGCTCTCTTTGTAGACAAGGAAAGAGACCAAAGCAGCCTTGCAGATTGCCTTGAAAATTCGGTGGTGTGCTTGTAATTGTTCACCTGCATGACTGACAGTGAACAGTGAATGTTTTATGTCATCGTTCAAAATATTAAATTATTTGAGCTCCAAAGGGTGTTGCAAAACTCTTCCATACTTAGGCTCAGTGTGGCCACATGGGCTCTGTTCCCAAACCCCGAGTCACCCCCTTGCCTGCTGATCAGGGTTTCAGCTGCTGTCACACACGTGCCAGGAAGAATAATTCACCCAAAAAACCTGCTGTGGGTGTTTTCTGCTTTGATGTCAGTCTGTGACCAGCAGTACCTTGTTAGTGGGGCTTGCTCTGCTCACCGTGGAAGGTCTGCAGAGGATTTCCCTTCCCGCGACACGGGTGAGCCCGGATGGCTGCTGCTACCCAGCAGATGTTCCTTCTGTTTGCAGCCCATAATTCCTAATCTCTCTCATGAGAAACATCTCAAATGGAGCTTCGGGATCTGCTGAGCTCTTCCTTGTGCTGTCCCCAGACCTCCGGAGCACCAGGCCACAAGCAGACCTGGAATCCTGGCAGTGAACCTCACTGGGAGCTTCCCTTGCTGCTGCTTAAACCAGAAGTATTTTTGTTGTAGTAACTGGACAAATGTTTTCAAGTTATCAACAGTTTTGTTTTCAGACAACTCATGAGAAGCTCCTAGTTTTCTTTTTGGGGAATTCAAAGCAATTGATGACATACCTTGTGGAGTTATCACTCTGCTGGCAAATTCCCTGTTTTTAACATACATGCATGGTGTGTGTTTGTGTGCTTGAATTTGGGAACACTTGCTTGTTCTTTCTCCAAACTGCCTGTTGTAGGGCCATCATCATATTTTTATCATAAAAACCTGTTTAAAGCAGAGGAGAAATGGGAATGTGTAACTCGGGAGGAGTCAGAGGCACAGCCGGGCCAAAGGAGGAGTAGGGAGGAGTAAGGAATGTGCCCTGGACACCCGTAGGTTCTGAAATTCATATTTTTGTCCTTTTCAAGGCACAGACCTGCTTGCTCTGTGTCCTGTGTGGTGGAGCTGGCATTGCTGGGTGCTGGGCAGGCCGGGGGTCTGAGACCTGTTTGGTACAGGGGGTTTCCATGCCTCTCTGTCCCCAGACCAGTGTGTGTTGGAGGAGCCACGGGGCCACTTTCCACCTTTTGTAAAAGAATTTAGGTCAAATAATGCAGTTGTGTGAGCAAAGTCCAAACAGGTCATTAGTGTGACCTGAGCTCCTGGGAGTGAGTTGGGGTGAGAACCACCCCTATGTTGGCAGGTTTTTTATGTTTTCAGGACTGCTTTTTTTGGGAAAAATTTGGCAAATATCTAATCTCCACAGCTATTTAATGGTAGGCTGGGTGATTTTTTTTTAAGCATTTGAATAGAGTGAATTTTGCTTGAATTTCTCTCTGCCCCTTAACTAAACGAGGCCAGAGTAGCCAAGCCTGGGCTGGGCTGCCTGGGAACTTTTAGGCTCCTCATTTCCCATGTTCTTTAGTGGAGGCTGTGTCCAGCTGTGGAGTTTGCAGGTAGATTTTTTAATGAGATCTTATACCATAAAAAATAAAAGCTCATTAGTATTTTCCTAAATTTTTTAGAATGTAGTGATGGTAAAGAAATAAATCTGATGTGTAGAGAGTTAATCTCTGTTCCCTGTGTACATCATGGAAAGCATCATCTTTCATTTCAGTCATTGATTAGCAGCTCCAAAACCTGCTCCATAAGCCTGCAAATCCTGAATTCTCAACAACAGAGTTCAGAGCTTGTTGTGGGAGCAGCATAATTCAGCCTCAGCTGTTTTTTGCTTTCTTTGTCTGGTCAGTCAGCTTGAAAATTTACCTGTAATAAAAAAACCACATAACTGTACCGTTTTCATGAGGTTTTGCTGAGGTTTAATTTGTTTTAGTTTAGAATTGGGCCTGTGTCTGTCTGTGCTAGGCGTGGGGACAGCTCCTGCTGTTTGTCCTCACTTGGCTTCTCCCAGAAATATTCTACTTACTTTTGCTCAGGTCTGATGGTTGTGGCTGGTTTGAGGTGCAGACCTTCCAGGCTGCCCCAGCCTCTCCCCTTCCCTTAACACATTTCCTGCCCAGGCAGCGTTGGCCACCCTGGGGATGGAGCTGGCTGCTGGTGACTGACCCAGCTCAGAAATCCACGACGTTTTTGGGATGTTTTGCTTCTTGTTGGCTCTTCACCCCGGGCAGAGCCAGACTGTCAGCCCTGCCCATGGCATTAGGCACCCCAGGGCCCCTCGCTCCCTCACCAGGTGGGGATCGGTCACAGGTTGGACTCGATGACCCTGGAGGCTTTTTCCAGCTTCACTGATTCTGTGAAGAATTTGAGTATTTAAACTCAAAGGAGCATGTGCTGTTTGAAGTGATGCTTTGGAGTTGGAGGAACTGGGATGGAAAAGCAGCTGGTTGGTGTTCCTGCGCAGTGCTGAGGGAAGGCACAGTTGTATCAAACCCAGACTGCTGTACTGGCTCATAGCGGCTTTAAGGAGCTGGTTGAGGCTTTAACCTGCCCTTGCAACAGTAGAAGTCATACAACTGGACTCGAGAATAATTTCTCCTAGAAACTGTGGGCTTTGGGAGGTGCAGTTGTCTGATTTTCATTTTTATTTATTTTTTAAGCGCTCACATTTGTGTGCTCCTGCACCACATTTACCACGCCATCAGCTGCTTGTAATTGCTTCCAACTGAAACCAAACAGTGAGCGCTATGGTGGAGGTAAAATGCTATTTTATTTCAGGAGGAGATTGGGGAATCTCTGAGTAAACAACCCAATTCAGCTTCAAAGCCTTTTCAGCCCCGGCGCATTGTTCCTCCTCGGAGCCGCGCTGCCTCACACCCTAATAAAAGTGGAAATCAGGAGTGGGGGGATGGGGACGCAGCAGAAAACACAAGCTGAGAACTGGAGATCAAAAGGACAAACAGAAGCAGAAGGCAGGGAAAGGGAGGCACAAAGAGTCACAGCTGAGCGTTCGGAGCCTGGGAGAGATGGAGGAGAGACAACAGCTATTAGAGGAGGCCGGGAACAATGGGCTGAGCAGAGCCCGGGTTTAGCTTTCATTTCAGTTTAACAAAGCTGCCTTCCACCAGCGGAACTCCACGGACGCTGTGCCCTTAATTCATCTTGAAAGTTGTTGGCTTGCTGCTCGCCGGGGTGCGGGCTGGAGATGCGCTCTGGCGTGGTGGCTGTCCCCAGCCAGATACACGGATCTCTTCATGGATGGGCCCTTTGGAGGAACACAATGCTGAGTGTTTGTTCCCAGTTCGTACTGTGGCAAAACCTGTCTCAGTCTGAGTTCTTTTGGGTTACTGAGTCATTGAATCCCAGAATGGCTTGGGTTGGGAGGGACCTGCTGTGGGCAGGGACTCCTTCCCCTATCCAAGGTTGCAACCTGGCCTTGGACATTTCCAGGGATTGGGAGTTCACAACCTGTGCCAAGGCCTCACCACCTTTATTAGTAAAGAATTTTTGGTTGCTGAGAGTTGGAGTTGGGGGGGACTGTGGGAACCAGCCGACAGCGGCTCTTTGCGCTGGGAATGTCTCGCACAGCCGGAACGCGCTCCCTGAGCTTCCCCAGCTGATTAAACCAGTTCCCAAACCTGGCAGCCTGTGAGCAAACCCAGCTTTGTTAGTAAAGCCTCCAGGCTTTCGGGGCAAGTATTTATTGTAACAAATAATTTCTACTGGCTGAAGAATGAGGAATATTATTTCTGTGGAGCCGGCAGAACGTGTTGCTGAGGCGAGAAGCCTGGCCATTGGTGTGGTCCCATTCTGGCTGCGCTCCGGCACCCTGTGTCCTGGGAATTCCGTGCCCCCGGCATGTGGGCACACAGGCTCAGTCCTGCCTTCCCCAGCTTAGTGCTGGAAGCTGCTTATTCCCTCTCCCCATCTGCCTCGCTCCAATTGGAGAGAGCCCCTGGTCCTGGGGTGCCCCCGGAGCCCGGAGATCTCCAGGGAAGCAGTGGGGTTTATCCAGCAGATGGGGAGGCCATTCCTCAGCCTTGGAGCTGGGCTTTGGGAGGTTTTCATTCCTGGCCTGATCCCAGGATGAGGGCCGTGCCAGGGAGGTGGCTGTGGGTGTTGGGAGCATTCCCCTTGGCCAGAGGAGTTTCTAGAGCTCGTTTGATTGCGAAAAGAATGGCTGGGCAGGTCAATGCTGCTGTATCCTGCTCCTCCCTTGCAGCCCATGTTTGCTTTCCTTTGTTTGGGTCCCATCTTGCTCTGACTTGTCTCCGTCAGCTGCTCTGGCTGCGGCTTCACGGGGGGAATGCTCTACCTGGGAGCTTAATTAAAAGGAGGGAAGGTGTATTCCAAAAATCCTTGGCTTCCTTGTCTGCGTGGAGCGTGTTGCTGAGCTGGTGCCGGGGAGAGGAAGCGAGCGCAGCGTTCAGCTGACAGAGCATCTGAATCGCTGGTTGGGGCCCGGGAGTTCAGGAGGGGGAGGGAGAGTGAAATGGATGCTGAAATCCTGAATCTGCTTCTTAAATTTCCTCGCTCCCTGGAGAGGGAGGGAGCAAAGTTCAGCGCGGCGTGTTTGGCTTGGCTCCCTCTTACCTGCTGTCTCCTCCCGAGCGGAGTGCTTGTGGCAGGGATAAAGGATGGAGGTTTATGGTGGGAGAAAGGACTTTTTCCTTCAGCAACATTTGCTTGTTTGTGGTGGAAGCGCATTAAAAAAAATACTCCAGCATTATTGAGGAGTGAGTGGGCGAATCGCTGCATCAACTGCCATGGTAACTCCTAAAGGCCTTCACCCAGAGCTGTCAGAGCTGGATTTTTAGTGCTGGAGTGACTTTCAATGTACAGTCCTTTCCAGGCCATTTAATTATTTGGTCTCCTCATTTAATAACAAAACAACACAAAACCCCTCCTCTCTGAACTACCTTCTCGTTGATGTTCTCCTCTTTGACCTGAATTCATCTGAGCCATGGGGCCCCGAGTCAGGCACTGCGCTGGTGTTTCTGTGCAAGGACTGTGTGTGCTGCTGCTTGTGTAGCCATGGAACCAGGGAATCGTGGCACAGCTTGGTTTGGAGGGGACATTAAAGCCCATCCAGTACCACCCCTGCCATGGGCAGGGACATTTTCCACTATCCCAGGTTGCTTTAAGCTCCAGCCAAGCTGGCCTTGGATGCTTCCAGGGGTCCAGGGGCAGCCACAGCTTCTCTGGGCACCCTGTGCCAGGGCCTCCTCACCCTTAGAGGGAACGATTCCTTCCCACTATCCCATCTGACCTTGCCCTCTTTCAGTGAGAAGCCATTTCCCTTTACCCTGTCTCTCCATGTTCTTGTAAGTAGTCTCTCCAACACTCTCTAGTCCTTGTAGCAACAATCTCATGGTGGTCTCAAGCCCAGCAGGTGGTTGGGGGACCTCTCTGGGAACCCATCCCGTGGCAGGAGGGCAGTGGGATGGCTGCTGTCCTCCTGCCTGGTTCCTTTGGCAGGGTGGCCCGGTGCTGCTCCTTGTGGTGAGGAGAGTGGTGGGGACACCTCCATGGCCTCAGCACCACGTTCTTCTCCTGGGAGCCATCTCATCATACCCAGCTGTGGCAGCAGCGTGGGGAGGCTGGGTGTGCTGGGTCACCCAGCAGGAATGTGGCACCCAGGAGTGGGCCAGCCCTGCTTTCATCTTCCACCCCTGGGTCTGCATGAGGGATCTGTGATGGCTGGGAGTGTCTGTGGTGTCTGTCAGGCTGCTGTGTTGCTCACCAGGCGGCCCTGGCACATGAGGGTCACCATGCAAACCACACCCGGCCCTGCTGTCCTCATTCCTGCTCCATTATACTCTGCCACAGGAGGAAAATCGGGGAAGGAGGGAATTTAGCGCTCAGACATGGCTGATGGGGTGGCTTTGGGGAGCCTCCTGTGGCTGGACTAGGCCTGGGAGGTCCCTGGGGTGTCTCTGGGTGTGGTGGGTACACCGGGCTCTGGGTGCTCAGAGATTTTGGGGTGTTTCCTGGCACAGGATCCCAGGATGTGCTTGGAATCTCTGCATGAGGAAGCCTGGGATTCTGGTCATGGCCCTGGCAGCTTCCTCTGCAGCACCACCCATCTTAGCTTTGCTCAGCATCCCAATGGAGTTTAAAATGGTTTCATCCTGAATAATTTATCTCCCAGAGAGAGACACAGTGGAGGGAAGCGGGGAGGGGAGGGCTGAGCGTGAGCAGGGATGGGGGCTCGCCCCGGAGCAGCTCCGTGCACTGCCAGGCTTTGTTGCTCCCGGCATTTTCTGCTGAACAAAAGCTCTGGATCCCGGGTAGAGGCTCCCGTGGGAGCCCTCCTGACCCCTGACCTGCCCTCCTGCCACCTCCAGCACCTCTTTGTCACCCCGGGTGAGCCCAGGCGTGACGGTCCCTGGTGCAGCCAGTTTGCTGGAGCAGGACACAGCTTTACTACGGGCTGTGAGCTTTCCTAAAGGACTGCACGCTGGAGGCAGGGCTGCCTCCCTCCCCACCGTCCCTACACGCTGCCCTACTTCTCGCCGGGCTCAGCCAGCTCTTGCTGCAGCCCTACAAAGAGGTTTGAATGCATTAGTTTACATGGAATTAATCTCCAGATTCCAAACATGCTTTCAAGCTGGTTTGGCCTTATTTTCCTGCAAAAGGAGGCCAACTCCGTGTTGTAGGCAGGGGCTGTTGTAAGCGAGGGCTGAGCTGGAGCAGGGAGAGACCAGCACAGGCACCATATTCAGGCCATTAAAAGGAATTTTTGGCTCACGGACAAAACAAATCGAAAAATCTCCTCCTTTGTCACCACATCAGCAGCGATGGAAAAACAGAGCAAGGTTGTGGGGTGATCCTGCTGGTAGCCTCTTTCTGAAGGGATTTGAGGTTCGGGTTTTGATAGGAAAATAATAAAATATATTAAATGTGCCAAAAATGATTGCACAGAAAATCGTGGGTGAGGGGAGTGATGGAAAAATGTCATTATTGGGGATCAGGAGAAACTGGAACACTGAACTGTGAGGTGAAGTGCTTCCTGCAACAGGTTGGTCTGAAATTCCCAGTGCTCCTTTGTCTGCCGGCGGAGCGATGCCGGCCGGGGAGGGAACAAGGAGCTCAAGTGCTCCTGGGATTTTTTTGGATAGCCTGTCATCCCTGAGAAAGGAACAGTTGTGTGGGGGTGGGGAGTGTCGTATTCAAAAGTGGGTGAAATGGAAACAAGCCAAAATTCTGCAAATTTATAAGGAGCAGCAAACAGAGATTTCTTTGAGGAAAGGTCGGAGCGTTTGTTGTGAGCACAGCCCTGGTAGGAGTGTGCGAGGAAATGGAAACTGTGCTCTACTCTGCAGGGCTTTTTTCATCCTTTAGCCAGGCAAAGATACACAAAGCTGCTTATTTTGGGAGGTGGTGGAATGTTTCTGTAATAATTTCAGCAAATTTTGGTTCACATAGAGCATCTGTAAGAGCAGCACACCCCCAGCTTCGTGGAGTGTGTTCTTTGTGGGGAAAAAAATTGATTTCCCTTGAATTTAATGGCTTTAAGCTGACAGAGGGCAGGGTTAGGTGGGATATTGTGAAGAAATTCTTCCCTGTGAGGAAGGTGAGGCCCTGGCACAGATTGCCCAGAGCAGCTGTGGCTGCCCCTGGATCCCTGGAAGTGTCCAAGGCCAGGTTGGATATTGGGACTTGGAGCAACCTGGGCTAGTGGAAGGTGTCCCCTGCCCATGGCAGGGGTGGAATGGAATGAGCTCTAATGTCCTTTCCAACCTAAACCATTCCAGGATTCTATAAATTTGGAAGTGGTTTCACCCTGAAGAATCTCTGCTGGGTTTGGTTTTCCTCCCTGTTCAGTATCCCACATCTACCAGCTTCGAATGCCTGGCTCATGGATGAAAGTCCCAAGGATACCTGTCCTGTCTGTGGATCCTGTAGAAGCCACACTGGGCAGAGCTGAGGAGCGCACGGGGCTCAGCCAGGAAAAGATGATTAGAGAAGGAGCTGGGATGGTTCTCAGGAGGGAAGGGCTGAGCTGAATGCAGGAATTACGCAGGAATATCCCCGCGGGGTCCTTGCAGAACACCTGGGAGCTGCTGGGTTGCTAACAGCTCCGATTAGGACTTCATTTTGGGCTGACAATCCTTTCCCCTTGTTGACACGGAGCGTGTAGCAGCATGTAGTGTTTGAAACACAATATGCAAAGCACAGTGTTAGTAAGAGACTCCAGAACATTCCTGCGCTGCAGCGAGGCTGCCCACAGCCTGCGGATTTCATCAGCTCCTTGGAGCTGGCACGGGGAGGACGTGGAAGCGGTGAGCTGGAGTCACAGGAGAGCACGAGCCGTTCGCTTGAGCCATTCCCACAGTGCCCGCCGCAGCCCGTGGGCGTTTGCTCTTTCCAAAGGGAGGGAGATCCCAACCTTGTGCCTCTTCAAGCGGCGTCGTGTCTCCGGAGCCGGGACGGAACATTCCCGTGCCGGCGTTGGCGGGGCTGGGCTGCGCTTCCCGGAGCAGGGCGAGGGTTTGGCCACGTGAAGCGGCCACGAGGAGCAGGGAGGTGTCGGTGGTGAGCGCTTGGCTGGTTGCCCGTGGGCAAGCAGAAACCCGAGTTATCTCCAGCAGATAAGCACCGGCAGGAAAACACGGCAGCCTGGTTTGTCTGTAAACAAGTTCTTTCGCAAAAATGTCTGCCTGGGATGACTGGCAGGGAAAGTGAGGAGCCAGGAGCGTGCCAACGTTTGGCCCGGGAACGGGGAGCGTCCGGCTGGGCACGGGAAGGAGACGCTGCAACAAATGGCTCTGCCACTTTAAGCTGAGTTAAAACCCACACTGAGATCCACAGCACTGCTGGGCCTGAGCGCAGCCGCTCGCTACAAATATATGAAGAAAAAGCCACCAAAATAGAAAATGTCATCATCGCTCACGGGGCGGCGAGAGCCGAGCGCAGCGAGCGGTGGCAGAGTGGGACAGGAAGTCTCCTCCCCCTCCCCGGGTACTGCTGATCAAAAGGATGTAAAGCTTGTTTACAACACGTATGCAAAATCTAGTTGGGGAGAAGTCTGAGGGCTTTGCAGACTAGGGTGCACTAGGAATGAGTGATGTCGTGTTAATGTAGGTTAAGCCTGCAGAGCTTGTTACCCAAAGTCAGGGAATTGTGGAGTATCCTGAGCTGGAAGGGACCCACAGGGCTCATGGAGTCCAGCTCCTGGCCCTGCACAGACAGCCCAGCAATCCCAGCCTGTGCCTGAGAGCATTGTCCAAAGGCTCCTGGAGCTCTGGCAGCCTTGGGGCCGTGCCCATTCCCTGGCGAGCCTGGGCAGTGCCCCGCCACCCTCTGGGGGGAAAACCTTTCCTGATGCCCAGCCTAAACCTCTCCTGACCCCGCTCCAGCCATTCCCTTGGGTCCTGTCACTGCTCAGCAGAGCAGAGATCTGTCAAGTCATGGTCACATTGTGCAAAGCAAGAAGTGGTGCCTGTCTCTGTGGGTTGCATCCAGTGGACTGCTTGGATTGCACACTGGAAGCATCCTGCACCTCTGCTAACAAACGCTGGCTGTCAGGAAATCTTCATAGTGCTCCACATGAATGTCAGGACCCTGTGGGGCTGCCATCCATGGGGTCTTTTTCCTTGGGATGAGTGTTTTGTGTAGCACTGATGCCCAAAAGTAGGAAAGAGCATTTGGCATTGGAAAGATGAAGGCTTTGGAGCTGTTTCCGAGTCTGGAGTAAAATGGCAAAGGTATGTCCAGGCTGGTGGTGGATCAGGGATAGACTCTCTCCTGTTTGTATGCATGGAACCAGGTGAGCTCTGCACTCTGAAGTGGCTCTGTGCAGCCTTCAGCCTCACTCACCTCTCTCTGCCTCAGTCAGAGGCATTTCCTTGCCTCATCGGGAGTCTTAAGGCTTAATCCATTGTTTGTAAAGCTCCTTAAGATCCTTGTTTGGGAGTGCTGGAATCTGGAGGATTAAAACCAATTTATTTTTGTGTATCTTGTATAATGTGCCTCTCAAAGATTTTCCAAGGAAGGAGCACTTGTGAGCAGGATGGAGATGGAAGGTCCAGAAGGTAAACACGAGGAAGTGGCAGGGAGGAACAAAGAGGGAAAAAGCCCAAGGCTGGTTCTCTGTGGTGGAGATTTGGCTGTAAGGACGGTGAGTTTCTAGCCCTGGAGGAAAGAGCTGGATGTAGTAGAGCTGTCTCCCTCTTAATGCCACATAAAGACCCATCTGGTCTGTGCTGTGCCTCAGGGAGGGCAGTGGCAGCTTTTCCCTTGCTGTGTCTGTGCCCTTTGATTGGGAAGCAGGAATCTCACCTGTCCTCACCCAGTCCCTTTTGTCAGCTTTAAACACCAAATAAACTCATAAGAATTAATGTTGGTGGTCTGTTGGATTTTTAAAACCAGGTCTAGGATGGTCAGCACTGCTGCTGTCCACCAGGACAGCTGCCACAGCCTCTCCATCTCCAGAGCCTCATGTGCCACACGTGACAAGCCAGGGAAGGGGTGACCCGGTGCTTTGGACACAGGTGGTGCCTTGTCTCCTGTGGGGAAGCAGAAACTGGGGATTAAGTTCTTTCCCCAGGTGCAGGCCTGAGCGTTCTGTGTGGGTGTGTTGCCATCATGTGACCCTTTGCATGTTACACACGGTGTTTTCCCATGTGAACTTGTTTGGGGTCACAGGACAGGAGTTGTAGCTGAATGTAGGACTGGACGCCATTGGGATTTCTGGTTTGGGAGCTCACCAAGAGACGTCCTAAATCCTTGTGAGGTTGCAAGCATCAAGGCAGTGGTTTCCAAATGATGTCAGAGCACACTTGAGACCCTCAGGATTCTGTTGTTCAAGCCCTATAATCCTGCAGGAGCTTCAGGACAGGGGAGCTTGGCAGGAGCAGCCATCAGCTGGTACAGGTGGTACCAGTGGTGTGCGGGGGAGGCTCCTGTGGGGCTGGAGGTGCCCGAGCCAGTGCCATGTGTTGGCAGGCAGGTGTAGGTGTGGTGCAGGAAAATTCCTGAGGTGTGGGAGTGCTGGAGCAAGGGAGGACGAGCCACCAGTGCCAAGGGTTGGGAACAGGCAGTGCCAGGCCCCGCTGGGAACAGCACTTGGTGGCACTGGGACTTGACAGAAGGGATGTTCTAGTGTTATATCTTGGCACCATCAGGATGGGTTTATCCTAAACCCAGCAATATTTGTTGTTCCCAGTCCCCTGGGATCGGAGCACTCGGAGTTGCTGATTCTGTGGGGAGTGGGTGGGATGGGCTCCCCGCGTGGCTTTGAGCTCTCAGAGCTAATGGGATTAAAGGAGTATTCACTGGGAGAAGAAAAGAAGAGGCTGGGGGCTTCAATGAGGCTCAGAAGCCTCGTTTCATGCATTGGGAGTGGGAAACACAGGCTATTGAGCTTAGCAAGGAGAAAGTTGGGAGCATCTGGTGGGTTGGAAGCCCGGCCGTGCCGACTGCCAGCGCCAGGGCAGGCTCCGGGCGGGTGTTTGCCTCCAAAACATCTGCTGCCCTCAGGTTTGGGATGACCTCAGCTGATACCCACCCTGCTCCCCTTGTTCTTGTTCTGGGAGGGTTACGAATGGAGACGTCTCTCCCTGCTGGAAGTGGCAGCTAAAGAAATTAAAATCAAAAATAAAGTGCCAGATTCCTTAGGAGGGCTGCTGGTGGGAGAAGAGCTCAGGTTGTGGTTGTAGCAGCCCTTGCATCTGTACATATGTAATTAGGCTCTCCTTTAGTTATCTCTTGGTTTGAAAATACCTGCTCTGGTTGGTCTGAATCTGTAGAAAAGCAAGAATTTACTTGGGGAAGTTCTGTCACCTGTTTGCTGAGACCCTGCAGCAAGTCCTTCTGGCTTTGAAAAAGTTCAGTAATTTGAGCTATTCTCCTAATTTTGTTGTTCCTCACCTCTCTCCCTATATCTCTGACTCTCTTGCCTCATCCACTATTTCCTCCTTAAAATCCAGTTGCTTCACACTCCAGCTCACCTGTTCCTGTGCAGCTGGGCTCCAGGAGCTTTTGCTGTACCCTCCATGATCCAGCACTTGGTGCTGCCTTCCCTGCTTCCTGTCTCAGCTCAGAGTTATTTAATGGGAACTTGAAGTGCTGTTTGAGCTCTAGAACTAACATTTCCCCCCAAATACATTTTTCCCTTTGTTCTGATCTCGTGACTAGCAAGTAGTTTAAATAAAGCTCCTTTTTGTCTCCTGCACCCTCAGTAGCGAGAGATGGGAGTTCTGAACAGGCACCAACATTTTCTCTTGCACAGCAGAGAAATAATCCCAAACGACTGAATTTTCCCTCCATGGTGACCTTGTGCATCCCCCATCCCCAGGCCATTGCACCATGATAGAGCACATGGAATATTGTGCATTTCAGGAGAAATTTTGAAATCTTCAGGGTTAATCCACAGCACGTGAAGAGGCTCAGAGCAGAGTTTTATGAAGCTCCACTGCTGACACCGGAGCCAGCAGTGGATATTTCAGGTTTTGCTGCTGTCAGATGTAAGCTCAGCAGGTGCAGAACTCTGGGGCAGAGCTGCTGCAGCAGGAAATGGGCTGGGACTGCTGTGGGGAGGGGCTGGGGATTTATCTGGGAGGGAATCGAGGCCTGTGTGCTGTTCACAAGGGCTCTGCCTGCTGTGGGATTGGGGTTGGGACATGGCTGCACGCTCTGGCTGAGCTGGGAAGGAGCAGGCAGGTGCTGTGTTCAGGTATGGGGAATTGGAGGTACAGGTTGCATCAGAAATCTGCTACTGATACGTTGTGAATGAGCAACAGCCAGTTTTTCCCAGTGTCTGAGCCCCTTCTTCTGCTGGGATCTGTGAGTTTGTGTCCCTCTCTTTTATTGTTCTTCCCTGGAAGTGTCCAAGGTCAGGCTGGACTGGGTTTGGAGCAGTCTGCTCTAGTGGAAGGTGTCCTTGCCCGTGGGGTGGAACTGGATGAGCTTTAAGGTCTCTTCCAGCACAAATCTTTCTGGGATTCTGTGTTTCAGCCCCCCTGTGCTCCAGACCAACAGGCTGGAGTTATCCTTCCCTGCAATATCCCACCATGCTTTTATTGTCCTCTCCTTGACTTCATTATGTCTTGATCTCTGTAACCTGTTTAACATGTGTAAATACTGAAATGAGATTATCTTTAAAGAGCCCTTTATTAAAAATGTACTGACTGCCCTAATCAGGAGAAATGTGCCTGTAGCTGCTTTTCTCTTTGCTGCATTTCCACAAGCAGCGAGGGCAGGATGGTGAATCATCTCACTGGGGCAACAGCTTGGGCTGCAAGCTGGGCAGGTTTCTTCACACACCGAGCTGATGTGGTGCTCCCAGTGTGGCACAACTGCACGGGAAGGTGGGCTTGCTCTCATGGGAGGGTCCCAGGGACACGTCCTCTGGGCTGTCTGCAGTTTAAACATCTCCAAACCCCACTGATCTCTCAGTGTGGTGGTGGTGCCTGCTCGGTTGACATCACCAGACTTTTTGGGTGTATCTCAGCAGTGCTGAGGGGTGGAACTGGATGAGCTCAGGCTGGTTTCTGGTAGATCAGGAGGGCCCAGTCAATATCCTCATCCCTTCCCCTCCCACAGCAGCTCCGTGTCCCAGCAGGTGGAGCTGATGTGGGACCTGCACCCCAGTGTTGTCTCTCTGTCCAACCTCCCTGCGCAGGGCTTCACCCCACCGCCCCTCCCTGGGGAGGGGGTTTAGAGCAGAGGAAGGTGGGGTACAGCCAGAGTGGGGAGCTGGCAGGGCACTGCCTTCTCTGGGCACAGGGGATGTACCCAAAACCAGCTTTGGGCCTTGCATGGGCATTTTGGGCCCTGCTATGACAATGATACCTGAGGGGCTCAGATGAAGCTGCCTCTCAGTGTGTGATTTAATGATCTGCACTCATGGGATTTGGGTGTTTGCTGTGTAGAGCAGGGCCAGGAGGGCAGGGGGGTCCTGGAGAGGCAGCCAAGGCCCCAGGGCCACCTGAAGAGCAGCTGGGGCTGCCGTGCCAGAGGTGCTGCCTGTCCTCGTCACTGAGCAGTGGTGTCCATCCTGCCCTGGGCAGCAGAGCCCTTTCCTGAGGCCTTGCAGGCAGCTGTGCCTGCCTCTGCCTGGGATCCTGGCTTTCCCTGAGGGATTGCTGGAAAGTCCCCACATCCATGTGCTGTTTATCACAGGATGAGCAGGGTGGTCTCACTGGTTTTCCGTCGGTGTTTATTGCTGGAGCTGAGGAGCCTTTTCCGTACGGTTCTGGTGCAGCCTTCAGCGCGTGAGGATGATCAGAGAAGGGTTTTTTCCCCCTTGTAAAATATATTCCAGCTCCAGTTTGTAATGTGGCGAGAGGGGGAGCGAGAGAAGGGAACAACAGCATTAGCGGATGTAGAAGTAGCTGGAATGAGAAGCTTTTGTGCCATTAATAACAGTCCTGGCAGGCAGCCAAGGCTGGGAGTGTGGGATTAGCCTGAACAATCAAGACTGCAGGATCAAAACAAGGAGGCAGGAACAGCGAGGTCACACTGCTGCCATCTGCGCTGCCGCAGTGGTGGGAGGGAGCGGAAGAGGGGGATGCTCTGGAGGAGCCGTGCGATAGCGCAGGCAGTGGGGGGCCACCGCCCCCAGCCCGGCCCCGAGCCCTGCCGGGGGCTCCGGCCGGGGGCTTCACCTCCCGCCTCTCCACAGGCACTTCCCCAGCCCTGGAGGGGAAGGCGGCCGCAGCGTGGCCGCGTTAGGAAATGGCTTCTGAAAAACCAGCAGCGGCTGGTCGTGGCTCGGCAGAGCGTCTCCGAAGGGGGTTTGGGATGGGGGGGCCCGCGGGGCGGTGCCGGTGGCTCTTCCCAGCCTGTTTGCGGCTCCATCTGGTGACCCGGGCGTGGGGACAGGTCAGCGGCCGGATTCGGCCGCAGCTTTGTGTGGGTGAAGCCGCCGTGTCCCTGCCCGGCGTGGGGGTGAGCCGGCCTTTCCGGGGGCTCCGCGTGCGGCTTTGCATCTCCCTTCCCAAGGAGCCACTGGAGATTGCAGCCGAAAGGCGATTTTTGAAGCAGATGGAGGCAAATCTTGTTCTGCTTCGCTCTGGCCTCCATCAGCCTTTGCTGAAAAACCTTCCAGGAGTATCAGAGGCAGAAGGATTCGCGTCAGTTGTGCCGCTTCTCCTCTCTTTCTCTCTGACCCAGTAAATCTCGCTGTCCTGTGAATGTAAATACAAAAGCTGAAGCGCGAGAGAAGCAAAGCAGTGTCCCACAAACAGCCTCCCAGCTCTTGCTAAAAATATCTCGGTGCGGTGCAGTAACTCCCAGGCATTCTTTTGTCTGACTGCTTTTGAATTCCCTAATTGAAGTTGGTTGGAGGGCAGTGCACCAGCTTCCTGAATAGCTCAGATGTTGATTGTGAGTTAAAAAACAAGAGCAAAATTGTTTTTCCTTTGTGCCGCTGCGCTTTTATTTACCTTCCCCCCTCCCCTCCCNTTTTTTTTTTAACTTGCAATTTTATTTTGTGAGACAACCGCATTAAATCCGGCTGTGGGGAAGGGGCCGGGAGGCAGCGAGCAGGAAGACACAGTTTTGGGTACGTGATGCCACGTGCGCCTCGGAGCTGGGGCTCCATCAGAAACGTCCGGGCTGGCGCAGAGATGCCCTGCAAATGGAGCTTAACGTAGTAGGAAGTGTTAATAATATTCCTAATTGCCTACTAATAACTAAATCTGTGGAATTTGGCAGCAACTGGGATATAGTTTTCTCCTGCAATCTGTCTGTTCTCTCCAGAAAGGATAGAGTTGCTTCCCTGACACACAGCAGCGAATCTTGAATTCGCTGGAGGTACTGGGGGGAGCTTTCCAGGCTCCACGTGGCCTCAAATCCATCAGTGGAGCTTTCAAGGGTGCTTCTCTGGATGAAAACTGCCATGTTTTGGTCCAGCACTCCAGATTTAACAGAGGAACGTTAACAGGCTGTTTCCCTCCTATCTGCTTATTTTAGTGTTATTTTTCACATGGACCTGGAACCTCAGAAATCCAGGTGTTCCCAAAAGGCTGCTGGAAGCACACCCGGTGTGTACAGTTGGCTCTCCTGGCCATCCAGGGATAGTTCCTGGGCTCCCATGGGGACAGGGAGGAAAAGTTTGTGACCAGTAATTTGTGGTAAGTCATGGCAAGTCCAGGAATCTCCCCAGAATACTGGCATAAATGAAATAAATTGGAATATTGGGTATATATTGGGTAAAAGGGAAAAAAACATGAATGCTCTGATCTCTGGCAGTCTCAGACACAGACATTGCTTTTACCTTAGTAAATGAAAGGTTTGAAATTATGATGGAGGTTGGAGAGAAGCTGAATCAGATGGCTGCTTCAGGAGCCGGAATTTATTCAGGCTCTCCATGGTGGGAGACATTTCGTAGCTGCTCAGCAGCAGCAGAAAAACAAGCACAAATTTTTCTGTCTTCAGGGATAACTGCAGTGAGGCCTGTGGGGGAGGGCTGTGCTGGGACTGGAATACCTCCCTGGAAAACCTCCCCGTCCCCTGCACAGCACCGGGCCCCAAAACTCCCCCAGCATGTGGGGAGGGGGCTGGCCTGGGGGGCCCGTGGGGGAGCCAGGCTCCGCTGGTGCTTTCCTTAGAAATGGAGCATCTTCTTGGCCTGCCACATGCTAAACCAAGATGCCACACAGAGTGAGTGGGCAGCCTGTGAGCCTGGTGTGCTGCTCCTGCCCTGCCGTACAGGAGGATGAGTCTGGGAAGAGCAGAGTCCTGCCTGTGCTCACCCCGCTTTTGGCACAGTGATGGGAGCCAGGTGCCAGATTTCACCCCCTTCCCTTGCTGCTCTTCTCACAGGCAAATGGACTCTGCAGCAGAGAAACACCCTTATGGATGCCCCATCCCTGGAAGTGTCTCAGGCCAGGCTGGATGGGGCTTGGAGCAGCCTGGTCTAGTGGAAGGTGTCCCTGCCCTTCTGAGTGGAGCAAGGTGGTTTTAAGGTCCTTTCCAACCCCAGCCATCCTGGGATTCTCTGATTGTCCAAAACCTCCCTTGCTGTCGGTGCCTGCTACTTGTGGGTTTATCTGGGCATGGCTTGGTGGCGTGGGGCTGGATCTGAGCTGTGGAGCTGCAGCTGGGCTGTGGGACTGGAGCAGGATCGTGGCACCACGGTTGTGTCCCCTTCCCTCAGCTCCCAGGTTAACGTTTAACCTGTCTGGGTTTCAGTCCCTGGGGTTGTTGAGTGTTTTCAGGGCACTTTGTGTGGCTCTAAGCAGCCCCTTGGAGAGGCTGCGCTTATCAGCTGTGCAGGAATGCAAGGAATTCATGAGGAGGAAGATGAGTTTTCCCATTCCCAGCGGAGGGAAACCAAGCCTGGGCAGGTGACACGGTGATGTTTTGTACACACGGCAGCTCCCAGCTTTGGGAGCCTCCGTTCACTTCCCACCTGGCCAAAACATTCTGCTCTGACTGTGAACCTTAGAGGGGAGAGAGCTCCAGTGGAAAAGTTGACGCAGCTTTATCTGCAGCGCAGCCTCTGCGATAGAGGAATCCGAGCCCTGGCTTATGTCAGGCTGGAAGCTCTCCCCTTCCCTTCCAGCAAACTGCATTCCGTTGCCTTGGAGCCACTCCTTCATCGGGGGCACATCCTTCAAGGAGTGTGGTCAAGAATACAGGCCTGGGTTCATTTTAAATACGTCTTGAATTCCCCCATGGCTCTCTTTGTTAGCCCAGTGTCTTGTGAATGGTCCTCCTTGGAGTGCCACAGCATTCCCAGCATCCCTCCTCCAGAAACTTCAGCCCTTGCCTTCAGCGTGCAATTATTCTTGCAGGAGTCATTCAGGTCATCCCTTCTCCTCGCGCAGTAAGTGACGCTTCTACCCATGACTGATGCTGAACACAGTCCGGGGTCACCTTACCCAGCGCTCGGTGCCCGAGGCTGCTGTTGCAGTGCGCGTGAACAGGCTCCCAAACTTCCTGCCAGCGGTTTGTTAGCAGGGAAAAAACCCTGGAACTCAATTTTCCAGCAGTGCCCAGACCCCCTCGTTGGCACTGTGGGGCTGTCCTGGCTCAGCCTGGCGAGGGGGGAACCGCCTCTCCCCTCTCACCATATCCCCCATAACCGACCCCATACAGCGGCTCCGGGGTCAGGCTGACATCTGGCACCACGGCCGGCAGGGGAGGGAGGGAGGGGGAATGCTGGCTGGAAGGGAAGGAGCTGGAGGAGGAGGGGAAGGGAAGGGGGAAGGACAGAGCTGGGAGCTCCTGAAGCTCCAGGGTGAGACATTAAGCAGGAGAAGGGGCAGGATCTAATGCTCAGTGATTTTTGTGAGCGGCCGAGGGCTGGCTCGGGGCTAAGGGCAGCTTGTTTGCAGCGAGGCACTGCAGATAACAACAACAACAACAACGGGGGCAGTTAATTGCCATCTCTCCATCACGCCTTGGTCTGTTTGTCTCGGGGCAGGATGCGTTTGTGGATGGATTTTGGAAGTAGCCGGGGATCAGATGTGTTTTGTTCTTTGGCTTTGCTCACTGTAGGTGCTCAGTGATGCGGAGCTGCCTCTGCCTTCAAAGGCCATGGTTAATGTTACAATTTCCTTCCTGCTATGAGCTGCTGTTTTCTCTGCTCACACCTTTCTGGAAGCCTTTCTTGGTTTTGTATTACAGGAGTCTTTTTCTGGAAGAGTTGGGAAAAATATTTTCCTTTTTGCTTTATGTACATAAAGAAATAATATTCTGTTCACCTACTAAAACCAGCCCAAGGTTTCAAGAGGCCAAGCCTGCTGTGGTGTGTTCTGGTGAGGGAAAACATTCCCCCAAGTGGAGAAGCTTTTGCTGCTGAAGCAGAGCTTTAGGGCTGATGGTTGATGGTGTGTTGTCCTGGTCAAAATCCTCTCCCCTGGGTCTTGGGGGTGAGGGTTCCCCTGCTCCCAGCTTCCATCCATTTCTTCATGGAAAGGGTTGTCAGGCGTTGGAAGGGGCTGCCCAGGGAGTTGGTGCATTCCCCATCCCTGGAGGTGTTCAAGGACCGACTTGAACGTGGCACTCAGTGCTCTGAGCTGGGTGACAGGGTGGGGACTGGTCACAGGTTGAACTCAATCTTGGAGGTCTTTTATTTTCCAACCTAAATGATCCTGTGATTTTGGAGTTGCCTGAAAAGCCCCCATCCTGTTGCACGCTCTCTGTAGACAAACAGGGCTGTTGTACCTCTGACAGCTGCCACTTTAATGCTCTGGAGTTGCATTGCCTTGCAGGAGGCTCAACCTCACGAGGCAGCTTAGGACAGAAAATCCAGGTTCCATTAAAAACCATTGGAAATGAGTTCCCAGGTTGTTCTAAGGTAAATCAATAATGCCTGTAATCTCCCTGGCTGGACTGAGTGACCGAGCCAACAGTTCATTTAACCACATTTTATTTTTTTAAAGCACTTTCCAAATCATTCCTGTAGATTCTGACTTCTCACTCTGATTTGCTGTTATGAAATTCTGGGGCAGTGTTTGGTTCTGGGTGCTGCCAAAACCTTGGTAATTCCCTCAGCCCCGTGCCTGGGAACTGGAGTCACTGCAGGGCTGAGCCTGCACTGGCTCCGAGGGAGCCACAAAATCCCTGCAAGTTTGGGAGTGGTGCTGGTCTGGAGAAAGACATCTTCTTCTCAGTGTTGCACTACTGGGTCTTGCTGATTTTTAATTAATTTCTAATCAGCTTTAATAAGTGACTTGTCCTTTCTCAGAGCAAATGCTCCAAACTTGTGAACCTTCCAAGCTAAATGTGAGAAAGAGTTATAAATGGTGCTTTTTTGGTACAGATTTGAGGCTGTTCATTGAATTTTTGTAGTACTTTGTGTCATGATAGTCATCTTTCTGATTCTCTAGTAGGAGCCTTGCAACCAAGTTTATAATCTGATGGAAACTCAGCCTTATTTAACAGCATTTGAGCTGCCAGGTACTGAAATAATGTCTTGAATGGGGTAAGACTTGGCTTGATATAGGGCTGTGGTCTTGGAAAAACTGTAATTCCTCCCCCACCCCGTGGTTATTACTCTCAGATTTTTCTCTTTAGCTGTGGCACAGAGAAGACTGAGTTGCTGGAACGTGATCTATTTTGATTACTAAAAATCTCAGCGCTGCTAATTTAGTCAGTTGGTACGTTACGGACGTAGAGTCTGTGTGTTCAAACTGTTCTTGGGGGGGGGTTTTGTGTGTTTTTTTGGTGTTTTTCTTTTTACTTAATAAGTTCTCCAGATAGTTGCCATGGAAATAATCCTGGATTCAGGGAGGATGTGAAGGCCCCGAAGACGCGGCGCGGTGGCAGCCGCGTGTGGTCTGCACGTTCCGGGCTTGGCTCAGCGACACACCCCAGTGTTGTGACTGGCTCCGGGATGGGAACCTGCTTCTTCCTCCCATGGCTGGCCCAGTTCCCCGTTTTGGGCAGAATCTTCCTGATTTTCATAGCACAGAAAAGTCGACGAGAAGGCTCACTGCTGGTTTTCAAGGCTGATTGTTTTTCTGTCTTGTCTTTGCCTGAATCATGCTAATGTGAAAAGGTTTGGATGTTGCTTTCGCCTCACTTCTCTGGCTGCTGGGGGTCTGTGGCAAATTTGGGGAGATTCCCCTTGCTCCACTCAGCAGGAGCCTCCCCCGGGCCCCTGTTTGTGCCACAGAAGAACCAACCTGCTTCCTCTAGGCCTGAGTTTTCTTTTTCCACAACTTCCTTGTTGTGCAGATGTTGTGTTTTTGGTGAAATCTATGTGTGTGGTTTCCAGGCACCGTCATCAAAATGTGTTTTGTGTGGCTTAAACCAAACCTGGGCACTTCCATCTTGCAGTAAAGCAGCCAATCCTAATTGCAGGAAAATTCAGATTATTTTCCTGGCTTCATAAGACTTGAGAAAATGCCTTATTATTTAAGCTGGAATTGGCTTTAGTTTATGGCATGGGACAGATACTTGAGCTCTGTGGATCCCGTTGATCTGTGGGGCAGGACCAAGCACTGGAGCTGCCAAAGTATCAACTTATCATCTTGTACCAGATTTCTGTCAGGGGGATATCCAGGAGAAGCATCTCCTGCACTGATGGAGACCCTGAGTCACAGAATCCCAGACTAGTTTGGGTTGGAAGAGACCTTAAAGCTCCTCTGTTCCAACCCCTGCCATGGGCAGTGACACCACCTTCCATTATCCCAGGGTGCTTCAGACCCCGTCCAACCTGGCTTAAGCAGCTACAGTTGAAATTTAATTGCTGTGATGTTGATATCAGACCAAATGAGGGATGTATTTCCAGAGTCTAAACAGTTGTTGTGGTAGGCTTAATTTTGGGCAAACAGTGGAGGGGGGGTGTTGTTAAGCTGTAGAGAAAAAGCCTTGGAAAGCTGTTTTCCTGCATGGTGGCCCAGTACAATGGGACACTGCCCCTTCCTCTGTGGTGAAATACAGGTGGATCACAGAATGGTTTGGGTTGGCAGGGACCTTCAAGCTCACCTCATTCCAGACCTTGTCTGTGCACTTTTAATTGTAGCTGTAACAACAACATATGAGAGATTTACCGTTTCCAACATATATCTGTATATATATATTTTTTTTTTTTCTGGAGAGCTGAATTGCCCTTTCTCCTCCCCCCCTGTCTTTTGCATCTGTTATTGAGTAGCTCTTGCTGGAATGTGCAGGAAGCCATGCAGTGCAGCCTGCCCTTCGTGTGGCTCGGAAATGGAGACGGAGATCCCACGGCTCCGCCGCTGTCCCACCTCTCACCCCCACACACACCTGCCCTGGATCACTCCTTGTGTCAGTCCAGTGACCTGGGGGATTTCAAAGGCAGGTTTAAAACAGCCAAGTCAGCACCTTAACAAAGATGACTGAGGCCCCACCAGCTCGCTGTAGACCCCACCTCCCCGTTCCTATTCCTATTCCAGGCAGCAGCTCTGCATCCTTTTACGCTGCGCTGGGTGTATTAAATTAGGGAGCAGAGTGACAGCTGGGCAGGAGCTGGGAACAATGCAGATAAAGTTGGCTTTCAGTGCTGTGACCCTCTCCAGGCTGCACGCCAGGAGACTATAAATAATTGATAGGAGCAGCCACCCTGGCCAGCACGCTAATGTACCGCGCGGCTCCGGCGGCGAGCGGAACTGCGCTCCCCATTACATCACCCGGGCTCTCCGACCGGCAATGTCATTTCTCTGCTTTTAAATAATAAATTGCACTGGGAGTTGAAACACTCCTTCACCCCATTCAAGCCTACCAGGGTGTGCAACTACACAAATGAATTTTACAGATGGTAAAATAAATTTTGTATCAAGCTGAAGAGAATTCCTCGCGGCGGGAGTTCAGCCCCGAGGATTTGCCCCTGATTGGCGATGGGTTATGGGGTTCAAAGGCAGCTCTTGGTGGTGTTGGATCCGGCTCGTTATCTGGCATGACTTTGAAGCTTGACTTGGGTCACTGGCCTAAGTTCACGGGGAGTTTCGGGGGTAAAGTTCTCCGGTGTTGCAAGTCAGAAAATCCCCCTTGGCCGTGTCCATGAGCGAAGGCGTGTGAGCGGCGCGCGCCGGCTCGGCTTCCGCTTCCAACGGCTGGAGCTTCCCAGCAGTGAAAACAGCCTGATGTAACACAAACCCCGAGGTCTTTCCCTTGAGTCTGTCTGAAACCTCCTGCTTACCCACAGATATGTGGAGAAAAGCTAAAATGTGCTCTGGCTGATGGTAGGATCAGGGAATGGTTTGGGTTGTAAGGGACCTTAAAGCTCATCCAGTCCCACCCCAGCCATGGGCAGGGGCACCTTCCACTATCCCAGGTTGCTCCAAGCCCTGTCCAACCTGGCCGTTCCAGACTCTGAGAACGGTGACTCTCACCGCAGGGGGACCTTGGCAGCTTTTTAAGCTCATTTTTTGGGGGCTCTAAGGATTTTGAAAATACAATTAAAAGAAATAAACCCTGTGAGTACTAGACTAGAATCCACAAGCAGTAGGAATTGGGTCGGTTGTGGTGCCCTGTTCCTAATAAACTAGTGGAGAATAAATAGAGAATCAAAGCAGAGAGGAGTCAGCTGTTAGCATGGAACAAATGAGTGAAATTCTGGGAAGACAGAGAGCAAGGACCTGCAGTGCGTGACCAGAGCAGCAGGACACAGAGGTGAAAGATGCTTTGCTCAGCACTGAGTATGACGTCGAGTCACAGAATCCTTTGGGTTGGGAAAGACCTTTAGAGCATTGAGAGCACCTATTCCCCCAGCACTGCCAAGGCCATCACTAACACATGTCCCTCAAGTGCCACATCCACGTGGCTCTTAAGTCCCTCCAGGGATGGTGACTCCACCACTGCCCTGGAAAGATATTTGGGATTTCCAGGAATTATCTGTCCTGTGAGTACATCTTGCAAGTCTCAAAATCTGTGCAGGGTGACTGAAAAGAGTGGTTTCTCACCTTCCAGAGAAAGGGACTTAGGGAATGATGATTTCCAAACCAGGAAGTGAGCGATGGTGCAGAGCTGCCTAAGGAAGTGTAAGCTGCTTACGGTGGATTAGATGAGTGCCTGCTTAGCTCTGCAATTAGAGAGGGAGATGGTGTGATAAATCATGAGTAACCAGCTTACCTGTCCCGTGATGTTGTTTATCTCCAGGCACATGTGCTCCAGTTTCCATAGGTGGGGAGCATCTGCTTTTAAAGGAGTAGGTCTGGAAAAGAGGATGTGCTTTTCCACACAGTTTTCTGGAATTTCTTTGCTACCCTCGAACATCAGGGTTACCCTGCAGTGAAGCTCTTTCCAGAGGAGCCCAGATGTGTGTCACCAAATTGGGGTCACACTGCAGGGCTGGTTTGTGTTTTCCGAGAGGTCCTGGGCACCTGGTCCGAGCCCACGGCCCATGAGGGTGGTGGCACCAGCTTCTGTGTGCTCTTCTTGAGCCCGTCCCTGGTCCTGCTGCTGCCATCCACGAGCTGCCCTGTGCTGGGACCTCAGGGCAGGCAGGACGGGCCATAGGAGGGGAAGGTGTTTTCCTGGGTGCTGAGCTGCAGCAGCATCTCAGCCTTGCACAGGCTCCTGAGAGGATCCCGTGGTGTTCAGCTGCTGTGGTGGTGCTTGCTCACTCAGCTGCACAGCCAGAACAGCCTGCACAGCTCTGGGGTGTTCCTGACGTCGGTCTGTAAATACTGTGGACACAGGAAAGCTTTTATTGGGCATAATGTGTGAAATATTGAAACTGTTCCTTGCTGGTGGTTGAGCTCTGGGTCATCCACCTGCCTGTGGCTCCAGCCAGTCCCTGCCAGCCTCCGGTGCTGGGAGGACACAAATCCCAGCACCAGCAGTGCAGAGCTTGCGTTTTCCCATCCCAGGAAATCTGCCATATCATCCCTGCATCAGCAGCATCTCCTCCATCTCTCCCAGGTGTACAGCCTAGCAAACATATTCAAAATACTGCAAGATTCTGGCCAGCTTAGGAGAGCTGTTTGATGGGAGGAGTGATTCTTTTCCAGGAAACCAGTTCAGCCTGTGCACGGTGCTGTAAACAGTGTGACTGTTGTAACTGGTGATTTCCCAGTTGATGGTGACAGGTGACTTGTGCTGGCTGTCCCTGGGGAATGGTGTTCCTCAAACTGAAATACCCATCTGGAATTTTAGGGTCTCTGTGAAGATTTGACTCTGAAGGCTCGGAGATGCACAAACGTGATACAAGCTATGGAGAGGGGCTTCCAAAGTTAGGGAATAGGTGATAAAGACGTCAAAAATTGATCCTGGAGTCCCAGACTGGTTTGGGGTGGAAGGGACCTTAAAACTCATCCAGTTCCACCCCCTGCCATGGGCAGGGACACCTTCCACTATCCCAGGTTGCTCAAAGCCCTGTCCAACCTGGCCTTGGACACTTGCAGGGATCTGGGGGCAACCACAGCTTCTGTGGTCAGCTTGTGCCAGGGAGGAATTTCTTCCTTCCTGACAGGGAGGAGTTTCTTCCCAGCGTCCCATCTAACCCTGCCCTCTCATCCCAGGGAGCTGAGGACACCCTGGTAGCCTCAGCCCCTGCTCCTGCCAGCAGCACAGCAGAGAGCAGGAGATGCTGCTGCACCTCCATGCGTGGGACATCCATCAGCTGCTTCCCACACTGGCCATTCCTGCTGGCCCCATCCCCTTCTTCCCCTGTGCCTGCCAGGAACTCCATCCTTCCCTGCAGCTCACCTTCCTGAGCTTGGGAAAGGGCCTGTGCTATTCTTAGCAGCTCAGCAGAAGACGCAGGCAAGAGCCTTTGATGGAGGGAGCAGGAGTAACCATGGTAGTCTCCTAGAATGGGGAACCGTGCATTACAGACATTAAAAGGCATAAAGCAAATAGCAGGATTATCCTTGGTGGTGGTGGTTTTCTAGTGAGCAGAAGGCACTACTTGATTTCCGTGTTTAGGTGAGGCACTGTAAATTACCTGCAGTTAAAAAATAATGCTAATTAAATTCAGATGCAATAACGATTAACACTGCTGATCTCAATGCGCTGGATTTCCTTGCGGCTCTTAATTGACAGAGAAAAAGCCCCGACCCTACCTAGGAAAAGGAGGGGGGATTCTTGCTTCGGGCTCCGTGCAGGATCCTCCTTCTAGTGCAGTTGTCAAGTTTGCATTTCCCCTTTCCCTGCCTTATTATTTTTATTTTTAATGCAAGGCACTTCACAGAATCACAAAATCGTTGAGGTTGCAAAAGACCCCCAGGATCATCAAGTGTGACCAATCCCCACCTTGTCACCTGAACTGAGTGCCATGTCCAGTCATTCCTTCAGGGATGGGGACTCCAACCCTCCCTAGGCAGCCCCTGCCAGTGCCTGACCACCCTTTCTGTGACAAAATTCCTCCTGATATCCAACCTGAACCTTCTCTGGCACAACTTGAGGCTGTTTCTCCTGGTCCTGTCCCTGTTCCCTGGGAGCAGAGCAGAGCAGGCTGTCCCCTCCTGTCAGGGAGTTGTGCAGAGCCAGGGGGTTCCCCCTGAGCCTCCTTTTCCCCAGGATGAGTCCCCCTGGTTCCCTCAGCCTCTCCTGGTGCTCCAGCTCCATTCCCTTCTCTGGACACTCTCCAGCAGAATCAGAGCAGTTGAGTTTGCCGGTGCCTTTGCCAGTGACCGGAGCCAGGATCCAGGAGCTGCCGTGAAGCTCTGCCCGTGTGCAGGTTCCTCGTGCCCGTGTGTGGTGGGTGCTCACACCCATGGCCTCCTCCTTGCCTTGCTTTTCCAGAGGAGAGGGGAAGGAGCCGGGTGCTTTGGGCCTCTCCCGCAGCGTTCCCGGGCTTCGCTTAGCATGCGAGCGGTGTTCTCTGCACAGCACATTCCGCTTTCAACTTCAGCGAGTGCTGAGGCTCTGCCTAAATGGGCCTGCTAAAGATATTTTTTGACATTTGAAAATCCTATTAAGGCCGTTTCTCCATCTCCCCTCGCTCCCTCCCCGCTGCCAGCTCACCACGGAGGCTCTGCAAAGGTTTCTTTAGGCGGCCGGGTCACGTCCTGCACAACGGGCCTCGGGAATATGGGTCACAACGAGACGAGGGGAACAAAAACCATATTGTCCTCGTGTCTTACGCTGATGGCTGATTGAGGGACTCCCTGAACGGACAGTTTAGGGTCTTAATGAGGTACCAAACATGAGGTAATTCCGAATGTGCCCCTTTCAGGCCGCCTGCTCGACGCGCGGCCGGCCAGGAGCGGGTTCCTCGCTCCTGCTTCTGCTCCAGCTCCTCTTTTCCAAGGGCACAGGCCCGGCAGCACGTCCTTGGAGCAGAGTTTGCCATGGTTCCCGTTCCTGCGTGACTCACTGGTGAAGCCCACGAGCACATTGTTGATTTTCTTATTTACAAATAATTCTCTAAGTTGAAGCTGTTACTCATTGACTTTAAAACGCAGGGCTGGAGGCTGGAGCTGGTCCCTTCAGCCTCATGTTGCAGCCTCTTCTCCAGGCTCTGTAAAATTAAATTTAAAGAGGGATTTCTATCAAATCCTCATTTTCTGGGAAATTCCTGAAACCGAGAGCAGCCTGCAGTGGGACAATCACCAGTTGTGCTGGTAGGTGTGTAATTACCCAGGTTTTGGGGAGCGGGGATGCAAACAAGTTTGCATACATTGAATTACAGGCGGTGTTTTAATAGTATGTTTTTTAGGTCTTGGCTTGGATCCAGAATTTTTTCGTGCTATTATCCTCTATTTACAGCTTTCAGAAATCAGCTGATGTCACTGCACATATGTTTAGAGCCGTTGCTAAGGTGATTAGCTCCAGAATTCAACGCCTACGCAGCGCTGATGAAAGGCTGAGAAACTGCTCGGCAGCGTCTGTTCAGAGCTTTGTCGGCTTCAACTATTAAGAACCATAAAACAATATTACCCAATTTTAGGGTAAATACGTTGGCCTTGACTGATAATTGTGCATCAGGTTCTACAGGAACAGAGGCTTTATCTGGCACGTTTAACTAAGCCTAGGAACGTTTCTTGCTGGGAAGGTGTTTTAAAATCACCCACTTCCTCATTTCCATCAGCCTGTGAGTTCAAGGGTTTCCTCTGCCAGGAGGTGCCAATCCAGGCCCAGGCCAGATGTCTGCTATCTGTCCCGTGGGCAGGGACACCATCCACTGTCCTAGGTTGCTCCAAGCCCTGCCCACTGTCACCACCCTCACAGGGTAGAATTTCTTCCCAATATCCTGTCCATCCCTGCCCTCTGGCAGTGGAAGCCATTCCCTGTGTCCTGTCCCTCCAGGCCGTTGTCCAAAGTCCCTCTCCAGCTCTCCTAGAGCCCCTTTAGGCACTGGAAGGGGCTCTAAGGTCTCCCCAGATTCTTCTTTTCTCCAGGCTGGACTCCCTCAGCTCTCTCAGACCCAGCAGGACCCAATCTCTAGTGGGAGTCTGTCCTCCGGAGTAGAAATTAAAGTCATTTACCTTCCTCTTCCCTTGTAGACAATGGTATCAAGTTGCCTTTCTCACCAGGACTGGGATCCTCTTACCTGCCCAGCTCCTGCTCCCAGAGCAGCAGGAGAATACCTTTATTCATGGTGGAGAAGCCATGAAATACAATCAAGTTGCCCACAGCCTACACCAAAAATGGGCTACCAGGCCATAGGTGGAAACTCTATTTTGGTTTAAGCCAGTATATTAAATGCATGTGGAATATCTTCAAGACGTGTTAATGTCCTTAAAAAAAAATCAGAAATCAAAAATTACCATTTAAACTACGGAAAGATGTAGATGTAGATGTATTTTTGCCCCAGTCATCTAGTGCACAGTATGTATTGTAGATGTTCACAAGCATTTTTTTCCCTGGGAGTTTGCTGCTCTCCCACTGATTATTTTTTCCTTTCCTTTTTTAAAGGAATCTGGCTAAGGCTTGACCTAGTTTGGCTGTCATCACACCGTGAACAGTGCAAGCCTTCACCTAACATAGCTCCCTATATTTTTGTTCTGTAGGCTGTGCAAAAATAGCCACGCACAGCCAACAGCTGGGGGTGAGCAGCAGCACAGGGTTTTTGGAAGGAGCAGGGCTGGGAAGGTGCTTTGGCATCAGGGATCCCTCTGGGAGCAGGCAGACACTGAACCAGTGGGATGGGAGCCTCTAAGGGGGATTTTCAAAGAGGAGGAGGGAGAGGGGCTTTGGACAAGGCTGGAGGGACAGGACAAGGGCTCCCCACTGCCAGAGCAGAGGGCTGGGCTCTCTCCTGCCATCCCCTCCAACCTGCTCCTGGGCTGTTGGGACATTTGACAGCTCCCACGGAGCCTGTCCCATGGCTGGGTGACACGGGGACCTGCATGTGGCAGGGGGTTGCAGCCACGTACACCCTCCTGGAGATCTGAGCTTTCGTTCTGGGAATCCAAATATAGCTCCGTGTGATCGAGTGCTTGCAAAGAAATGGACTAATCCATACTTGGGACAAGTCCAGGGCTTAAAATTCCTAACAGCCTCTTTCCCGGGCTCGGCAGCGTGTCCTGCACTGAAGGCACTCTGAGAGTCAAGGTCTTTGCTGCTGATGGTTTAATTTGGACAATGAGCATCACTTAAAAGTGGCATTTCACTGCATTCGTTTCACTCTTGCTTTCCAAAGAATCCTTGTGATCCATTCAGGCTCCTCCCTTTGGATGCTAATGGACTTCTGCTGGGGTTTTGTTGTTACTGGGAAGCACCAGGGTCTCATGTGCAGGGGCTGGGGCTGGAGAGCTGCTCTGCCCTGAGACAATGCCCCCATTCAGGGCCCGACTCCAGGGGAGGGGAGCGGCAGTTCTGATGGCAATTAGTGTGCAAAGCCGCTCCTAATCGATGCCTTTGCTGGGTGTCCAAAGTGCTGAGCTGGTCCTTCCAGGCTGCACGTTCCTGCACTAAACTGAACGTGTTCCTCAGGCACCTTTTAGAAAGCAGGGAAAAAAATTCCCCAGGTCTCATCTCAGCAGGAGCAGAGCATCTGCAAGAATCGAGGTGGGAGGGAGCGGCCACAGCTGGTTTGGACTGGCCTTTTTGGAAGTAAAACCTGCTATATATAGTGCTTGGTCCTTGCATCCTTCATCTGTGGGCTGTAGTGGGACAGCAAAAGGTGCTCCCACGGGATGAGGGTGTTGTGAGGGTGGTGAGGGGCTGCCACAAGTTGTCCAGAGAAGCTGTGGCTGCCCCTGGATCCCTGGAAGTGTTTGAGGCAGGATTGGATGGGGCTTGGAGCAATCTGAGATAGTGGAAAGTGTCCCTGCCCATGGCAGGGGGTGGAATGAGATTAATGTCCCTTCAACCCAGAGCATTCCAGAATTCTGTGGTTTAATTTGCTGCTGTACGTCCTTAGCAGAGGACTAAACAAGCCGTGCTTTGCTGTAACTCCAGTGCCAGAATTCCCAGTGTTGTGGGGTGTGCTGTGTGCACAGGCTCAGTGTGGCAGGGAAGCACTGCCTGTCCTGCACAGCTCCAATGTGTCCTGGCACAGTGTGGCACCTGTAACATCCTGCATTTTACAGGAAACGCCCTGGATTGGGAACTGCGTGGTTTGCCCATATCCCAGTCTGTCCATACCCTGCTGAAGGAAACAATCACACTTTGTGTTTCACAAGCTGTTTTTAATCTCCTGGCTCAATCCCAGTCACGAGGCTCTGAGGTGAAAGGGCTTAGAGAGACCGCCATGAATCGTGACCATCCCCAGCAGCACCAGGAGGTGACTGCCAGGGATGCAGACCTGGAATAGCCAAACCGTGTGATCTGGTGTGCCAGGAACTGCAGGAGGCTGCTCTGCTGCCCCAGTTAGCCTTGGGAATGGTCTGGAATGCAGCAGGGCCTGTGGCAGGAACAGCAGGCTCCAGAGAACCATCCCTGATGGCTCCTGGTGGGACAGTGTCACTGGATGGGTCTGTTGGCTGGTGGCATTTGAACCAGTTGTGGCTGATGTGTGGCCTTAAGGAGTTTGTCACTTGTGCTGTTTTGTGGGAAGGGCTGTTTGACCTCTGGCAAGTGATGGATTGGCCTGGAAGTGGGAGCTGGACATTTGGCCCTCAAGTCCCACCACGCTGAGCTGCCACTCTTGGGAGCAGCAGTGTGGAATCATCGCAGAATCATGGAGTGGTTTGGGTTGGAAGGACCTTGAAGTCCATCTTGTTCCACCCCCTGCCATGGGCAGGGACGCCTTCCACTCCAAGGTGCTCCAAGCCCTGTCCAGCTGGCCTTGGACACTGGCAGGGATGGGGCAGCCACAGCTGCTCTGGGCACCCTGTGCCAGGGCCTCCCACACTCACAGGGAGGAATTCCTTCCTTATACCTGATTTGAATTTCTCCTCTTTTAGTTTAGAACCATCACCCTTTGTCCTGTTGCCCCAGACCCTCCTGGAAGGTTTGTCCCCATGTTTCTGATGGGCACCTTTAAGTATTGAGAGGCCATTTTGGGATTTGCTAAAATGAGTAAATAACACAGTTATTTACAGATCGTTGGCAGGTATAATTCTTACAGGGGGCTACATT
Source organism: Hylia prasina (assembly GCA_013397195.1). NCBI lineage: Eukaryota > Metazoa > Chordata > Aves > Passeriformes > Sylviidae > Hylia > Hylia prasina. The sequence continues at coordinate 279,112 of VYXD01011947.1, read as the reverse complement.
CAGGTGTCCTTTAAACCTGAGCCTGCCATGACTGCCTGGGGAGGAACTTGTGCTCAGAGCACATTGGGGATAATTATATGTGTTTTCCTTGGACTTCATGCAGTTGTTCCCTTTTCCACGGGAGGTGGGATTGAATGGGAGCAGTGAAGCCCCCACGTGCTGGGGTAGCTGCTGGGGATGTTTCCAGCTCTGGCCTCGCTCTGATGGCTCAGCACTCCCACCCCAGGTGATGGGGCTGGAGCAGCACAGTGGGTGGGATGGGGTGGGATGGGCTGGGTGCCGTGGGGTGGGATAGACCTTCCCCGTACGGCACCGAGGCGTTAACATTTTCCCTGGAATTTTAAATAAATCTCTTCATGTGCAGGCTGGGTTGTGACTCACACCCTTGGGCTGATGGCAGCAGCAGCGTGGTGAGCTCGCACTAAAATGAGGACAGAACTCAGCTTCTTAAGGCTGGTCACGTGTTAAAGATGCAAAAGGATGTAAAGATGTAAAAAAAAAAATAAGGATGGGAGAGAAAACTAGTGGGTGGAAGTGTCCTGATCCAGCAATTTCCATCCACCCGGAGTCCTGAGGGATTGGAGAGCTGCTTCCAGCTCTGGAGCTGCAGTGGTTCCTGCTCACACACACACTTATGGACAGTGTATTATGGCCCAGAATGAGAAACAGGTGCTTTTTAAGACTAGAAATGCAGAAAATTGCCCTTCTCATGGACTGAAGGTCTTGCCTCTGCTCTCTGAGAAATGTTAAGTGTGTCTTTAAATGGAAGAGACTGGAAATGGTGTTGTGGATGATCTTTGATTCCACATAGACTATGGAAAACTGTACTGCTGATTTAAAAAAGCAGAAAAACCTGTAAAACCAAAAAGCAAGCTGGATTAAATATGTTGGTTAATGCTGTTCCTGTAAAACCATGTTGGCAGGTCCAGCAAAATAGGAATATACAGAGCAGGTTTGGAAAATGCACTTGGGGAAGTCTTGAGGAGAGAGGGAAAGAGGAGAAAATACAGCATGAATGGATGACTTGACTTCAAATCCCTGCAATTCGACTTAACTCAGGGAAAATAGGTTGTGACAGTGTGTGAGTCATACAGAAACTGCTTGGAAATAGAGAGGAATGTGAAAATACCTTTGGATTTGGCCAGTGGGGACCTGTACCCTCGCAGAGGGGCAGGGAGGGAGGGGAGTGGGTGGGAGTGGAGCACGAAGATCCCATGGAGGCTGTAGTCAGGTGGGGGTCTTGGAAGTCTTTTCCAGGCTCAGTGACTCTGGGATTCTGTGTGCATGGGGCACGTAGGTTCCAGGAGGAACCACAAACCAGGCTTGCTTTGTGATCTGTTGGTGCAGTGGGAGAAAAAGAAGGAGGAGGAGGAGGAAGGCTGGGAAAGCCCTTGGAGGTCACCATGCTCTCCAGCCTTGCAGAGCAGCACAAGGAACCCTTGGCCTGTAGAAGGAGATGAAAGAATTTCTGTGCAGATCTGTTTATATTGATATTCTTGAGAGCATGGGGGATAAAAAGCTCTGGGAGCCACTGGGGAGTTCATTTTAAGTGTTGTGGATTTGCAGCTGGATCTTCCCTGCCAAAAACAAGGCACAGGGAGGGAGGAGGGCACAGACAGATCCACGGGCTCTGGTTCCCCTCTGGCGCTGGCACAGCAGGTGGGGGAGCCTGGTGAATCAGCACCCCTGGGTCAGGGTGCTCCGTCCCCAGGCTGTGCCTGCAGGGAGCTGAGTGCTCCCGTGGGAGCAGGTTTGGACAGGAATCTCATCCAAACCAGGCTCTGACTAAGTCCCACAGACATGGTGCAATGCCAGGCGGGTTTAGGATGTGGCTGCACCTTGGAAAAATCTTGGGTTCTTGCTGTGAGGTCCCTTTTAAGGCAGTGCTCACGTGACAGGCTGCTTACAGGGAGCACAGAGCTGCTGCTGCAGCACCTGGTGCATCCCAAAATCCCTGACAACTGCCTTGGAAAGCAATCTCAAAGCCTATCTGTCTTGACAGTGTCTCTTAATGGCTTACTAATAATGCCTGAAGATTTGCTGGAGCTCTGCCACAGCCCTGCTGTAGAATCACAGATTCATGGGATGGTTTGGGTGGGAAGGGATCTTGCAGCTCATCCTGTTCCACCCCCTGCCATGGGCAGGGACACCCTTCTCCAAACCTTGTCCAGCCTGGCTTTGGTAGGTTCAGAGTGCTCTGCTCTGTTCTCCTCCAGACTGAGAACCTCTCAGTTTTCTGTGATTAAACTAAATCCCCTCAAACTGGGAGCTCAGAAGGTGTTTTCCAGGTGCCCTCCAGGAGGCAGCCGGACGGGGCAGGGAGGGGTCTCCCCAATTCCTGGCAGAGGTGCAGCGTTCAGGAGTGCTTTGTGGTGGGGTCAAGCCCGTGGGGTTCATTGTCATCTACAGCCACATCATCATGGGGGACATGGGAACACCTTGGATTTCTAAGAGTTGATGTTATTGTGTGAATCCTAAAGCAAAAGTTCCAGCTCCATAAACATATTCTGCCATAGCATGAGGTTTGTGCCGGTCAGACTGGGGAAGGGGTCATGTAATCCAGGCATGCAGCACTGGATTAAATTATCATGTGCTACAGGGTATTATCATGTGCTCAGGGATTTCTCTCATTTTTGTAGGGGAGGGGGATTTCTGGGACAGAGCGGCATCACTGCCAAGCTGAAGGAGGCTATTATTGTAAAGTAAAATAGCAGTCAGAACACTCAGTGCACACCTGGGTTTTAGTCATTGCCAGAGAAGTTTTGTGTACAGCCCTGACAGCTCAGGGTGCTCCAGAGTGTTTGTGGGGGGAACAGGGACATTGTGCTAGGGAGGCTCAGGTTGGACACGGGGAAGAATTTCTTCATGGAGAAGGTTGTCAGTCACTGGCAGGGGCTGCCCAGGGAGCTGGTGCAGTCCCCATCCCTGGAGGTATTCAAGGCATGCCTGGATGTGGCACTCAGTGCACTGCTCTGGTGGCAGGCTGGGATCAGCCAGGGGTTGGACTTGCTGTGCTTGGAGGTCTTTTCTAATCTCAACGATGCCGTGAAAGCGGAAGCAAATGGAAGCCAGGAGCTTTGCTGCTGAGATACTGGGATGGTCATTTGTACTGCTGGGAGAACACGTAGGTGCAGCCAAGCGCATGGAGAATCCTTGGGCTAAACAGGGAACAAAGGCAGCACGAGGCTGGATTTTATATTTACGAAGTCCCGACGTGCCGAGCGCTCCGGCGGCCAGGCAGTGCCAGGCTCTCCTCCTGGCCCGTCCTCCCTCTCCCCCGGGCTCCGCTGACGCCGTGTTAATAATTACTAGAATGTACTTTCGGGCAGGTTATTTGTTTTCCCTCCTCATGATGTGCAAGAGCGGATAATGAAATTAATTTGCACACTTGGTGAGTTTGCAAAGCCGGCTTCAGCCACGTTGCCACGATACTGCGGCGGTGCCGGCGGCTCCCGGGGCCGGTGTTTGCACAGCCGGGGCAGCCGGCTGCTGGCGTGGGCAAACAGAGCTCAGGGGGAGCTGGGGCGTACCCAGCCAGGAGAAAAGCTCCCTGCAGAGCCAGCGCGGAGCGTGCGGGCAGTAAAAGCCCTTCCAGGCCGTAAAAGCCCTTTCCAGCCTGTTAAACCCCTTCTGACGTGGAGCGTTTGATGCTGCTGATTCCAACCAGTTTAGTAGGTCAGCAGCCCAAGGAGGAAATTCCAGTGTTGCTCCTGCAGGTTGTGGAGCTCATGGTGGGATCACCTGGAGCCCATTGATGAATTCGGATGTTTTGTTGTCGCTTGTCTTTAAGTCCTGAGTCCTGTATCCCCCAGGCCAGGTGTGCGGTGCGTGAACCTCGGTGTTTTCCAGGAGCACAGGGCAGTGCTCCTTGGAGCTGGCCGGCTCTGCTGGGCAGGTTTCTGTCAGGACGTGTCTGGTGAAGCTGCCCAGTCCGTGGGATTCTCTGGAGAGGTGGATGAGCTTCACTGTGCAGTGACTGGGAACCGCAGCTCCGACATTCCCATCTCCCTCACCACGTGCTTGGCCAGGGGGCAAAATCAGTTTGGGACAAGACGTGGTTGGGTTGTTCTATGTGCCCTAATTCACCACACAGGTGGAGGACTGAGCCAAGAGCACAAAACTCTGCCAAAGGCTGACACTCCTGTCCTGCTCCCGAGGCCCCCAGGGCTGAGCCCTCCATGGGCACCCAGCAGCACCCGCCCTCCGGTGCAGGGGGAGCTCAGTGTGGCTGTGTGTTCCTGAGCCAGGTTATGCCAGGCTTCCAGTCCGGTTTGTGAGAAGGTTCAGTCCTCAGATCACAGGGAGAGGCTGGCTGTGCTCAGCTCTGGAAGCTGTGGTTCCCCTTTCCTTGCTGTGATCCTATTGGGAGCACGTGTGCCAGGTGTGCCACGTCAGCCTGGCACAGACCTGGGGGACCAGGAGTAAATAGTACAGCTCCCATTGTTCCATTCCTACCTGGATCCTCATGATCCTGCTCCAAGGCTTGGCTCCATGCGTGCCTTGATGTGCTATTTTGGTGTGGCTGCAGCCCGGCTTTGGGTTGCTCTTGGGCTAGAGGTTGCCCGTCACTCCCAGCTTATTTTCTCCCCCACCAGGGTCACAAAGCCTGGCTTTGATCCCTCCCTTCTCCGAATTCTGCTACCGAGTGCCACGTGTTCACCCCGGGCTCCTCATCCCGGGGGAGGCAGGCGGATCCCGCAGGCAGCTGGGAGACAGACCTTGCTTTTTAAGGAAGACAAGGAGGCGGCAGAGAATCTGTTGGGTTTTTTTCCCCCAATTTTCCACATGAATGTGTTGTCTGAGCTTTGCCTTTTGGAAGATGCTGGGGCTCCTGGGTGGGCTGTGCTGGGGACATCCACAGGGCTACACACATCCCACCACAGCACGTGTCTGGTCAGCTGCTTCAGGTGTTCCTAGAATTACGGAGTCATGGAATAGTTTGGTTTGGAAGGGACTTTAAAGCTCATCTTGTCTCACCCTGTGCCACGGGCAGGGACACATTCCACTAGAGCAGGTAGCCCTTGAACACTTCCAGGGATGGAGGATCCACAACCTCTCTGGATGTTCTCAGTTTTGGGCAGTGTTGAAGCAACAGCTTTATAACAAATGGTTTTGCCAGAGGCCTCGTGTCATTTGATTGGGCTCAAAATCAGGAGGGGCTCTCAGGTTTATGTTTTTGGGGACTCATGTCCTTAGAGAAAAATCTGTTAAAGCAGGTCTGTTCTTACAGCTCCCTGTGGCACCTTCAATGAGAGCTCTGTAGAGAAAAAGGAGTTTTCCCCATACAAGAACGTACCCTTTTTGGTAAATGCGTTCTTGTGTCTTTATATACAACAGAACTCCTTCAAAAGCTGCGTGATTTGGGAGATGGAAAGCTGCATGTTTGTAGAGAATTCACCTTGCACTGACTGTTTACAAAGGAGCAGCAGGGTTGTGCCGTGCCCAGAGCTCCCCTGCCAGCCCCTGGGCCAGGCTGGCCCCTTCCCCTCGGCCGTGACGTGTGCCTGGCCGGGGTCCTGGCACGGGGCTGAGCCCGGCCCAGGCCGCCTGGCACCGCCGCGGGCTGGACCCGGAACGGGAACACCAGGCAGGAGGTTTGGCTTCTGCAGCAAGGCGAGCAGAAGTGAGGAAGGTGACAGGCAAGGTGCTTCTCCCCGTACCCCTGGCAGCAGAGGGTGTGTGGTTTGCTTGGAGGAGCTCAGGATTTGTGTTTCTGCAGAGCCCCACGGAAGCACAGCGAGCGCTTTCCTGTCACGCAGCTCGTTCAGTGGTGATGGGCTGCTGGCAGCAGCACAGCCCCAGCTTCCAGCTCGAGCTGAAACAATCAGGAGATCCACTGTTGGTATCAGTGTGTCAGGGCTCAGGGAGCCCTTTTGGAGTGGTACCGAAAGTGGGGTGACAGTTGTGCTGCTGGGAGGGAGCACCAGCAGCTGAGGACAAGGGGAGCCAGGTCCAGGTGAGCACAGAAATGTGCACAGAAGCCCTTCCATGGCCCCACTCTGCATCCCTGCCCTTCCCTCCTGCCTGCATGGAGCTGTGAATGTGGCTGGAGCCCGGTGCATTCCCGGCCCTGGCGCTGTGCCGAGCTGCTCCGTGGTGCGTGGTGTGCCTGGGAGAAGGGCTTCCCTGCTGAGTGCTGCCCTGGCACAAGGCTGGAATTTCTCATGGCCCAGGCTTTTCCGTGTCTCCCCAGGTACCTTCCATGCTCACAGGATTCCAGTTTAATGTGAGCTATTAAGCAGTCTTTTAATAGAATCATGGAATGGTTTGGGTGGGAAGGGACCTTAAAGCTCCTCTTGTTCCACCCCCTGCCATGGGCAGGGACACCCTCCACCAGACCAGGTTGCTCCAAGCCCATTTCAACGTGGCCTTCTGTCCATGTCTATTCAGTTGTTGCTCTGTCATTTAAAAGCTGACAGTAACATGGCAAACAAATCCCAGTGCTGCTGCAAAGTGTTTGTACATGGATCAAACGTGAGTTCCGAATCTGGAAGCCACTGGCCTCGGTGAGAAAGCAGAAAGAGGAAAAAGAAAACTCCTGGGTTTGCAGACCCCAAATAATAGGAAATCACTGAAGTTCTGCGCTGGGTTTTCCCCAAAGCCTGATGCCTTCAGGGCCCCCTGTATGAGATTTGTTCTGTCTGGACCTTGCTCCTGAATCCACCAAATTATTTCTGAGGTTCCCACACAGGGAGGAAGCACGAGGACGCTGTGATATGGAAAGAGAGGTCTTGGGAAAAATTGTGCAAGAACGGGAGAACGAGGAATGTTTTGCTGCCATTACCATGGATTTTCCAGCTCACAGCTGGGAGAAGATGTTACTTGGCTGTTGCGACATCGTGGACTGAAACCAGATATAAACACAGACATCCCAAGCTTTTGTCCAAATCCCTCAAGGCTCAGGCAGGGATTTCACTGGGGGGTAGCTGGTGTTGCAGGGCCCTCAGTCGAGGGTCTCCTCGACTTGAAGGACCCTGTTGCAATGGTCAGGGCAAAATATTTTTTGTTTCTTTCTTATGTAATGAACATGCTTGGTTGTGGGCTCCTCTCGGGCATGTGGTGTGTTTGTAGTTAAGGCTGTTTCTTGTCCTGGATGTGGACACAGTGATACCAAAAACTGGGCAGGACTGCAGTGAGACTCAGCTGGGTTTTACTGGGGGCTGTGTGTCCATTAAATGTGTGTGTGTCCGTGCCTGTGTGTCCATGTGCCCATGTATGTACAGAGATGAACTCTGGGAATATGGAGTGTGTATGGAATTCAGGCAGCCCGGACTCCCAGGGCCAGGTCTCTGTTCAGCTGTGTTATGTCAGAGCCAATTCCGAGTGCCCAGGGCGAACAAGGCACAGAGTTGTGTCAGTGATGAAGCCACAGAACGGTGATGTCTGTGCTAATTTAAAGAGCCAAAAAGGAGCCCAAATGCATCCTTGATCCTGCTCCCTTTCTGAGCCTTCCTGTTCTGCAGCTGAGCAGCAGATGGGACTCGCCGGAGCCGCCACGAGCTTTCTATAGGAGCAGTGCTGGTCCTGCAGCCTCCCCTTGGGACAGGGCCGTGGTGCCAGCAGTGGGAAGATGGATGGTGCAGGTGGGAGCACAGAGGATCCTCAGCCTGGCTGAGGAGGGAGCAGAGCGAGCCAGCAGCCCCTGCCAGCCCCGTGTGCCCGGTGCCACCGCGGGGTGGGTGACGCAGGTCGCTGCCAGGGCACCGACAGCCGCTGCTGCTTCATCTGTCACCCTTCGGCCCGTGATGGTCAGGAATTGTCCGTGCTCACTTGTTTCTCCGTCTTGAGAACGGGTCTGGCTCGTTGCTGGGGCTTGGCTGATGCTCCTGAACCCCTCGAGCTGTGCTTGGAAGCCACAGCCACGACTCGGTGCCGTGATGGGGGGGCAGAGCCCTGCCCCCCAAACTGTCCTGGGGATGGAGCTGCTTCTGCAGATCTCTGCTTCTGTTCAAATTTTGCCAGGATAAAGCAGCCCGGGGGGATCCCTGTCTTTCCAGCTGGTGGGACCCTCAAATCCCACTCACACGCTGGTGAGCTGCAGGTGAAGGTTTTGTCCTCCTTGGACTTCTCATCTCACCAGCATCATGTTTCTCCCTTGTTCCCTTTATGCTGGGTAGTTGGGGCTGCATTTTTCCTCCTATGTGCAGCAGAACTGGGAATAGTCACGTGGAGTTGATCACTGTTTTAAGGAGATTGATGTGCAGAAACTCTGTAGTGACTGTGTTGGCAGACATGGTTACAGCTCTTCCCTGGCTGAATCCTGGTGGGTGTCCAGCCGAAGCGGAGGTGGGAGAATCACAGAGTCCTCCCTCTCCGGCAGGTTTTAATCTGGGCTGGTGATCCAGAGCCACCCTGGAGAGGACGACAGTGTCATAATGAGCTTTCCCACCCTGGCTAACAGTGGTGCAGCAGGGCCCTGTGCTGCTCCAGCCTTCCTGTAACACTCCGGCTGCTCCAGAGGTTTCCACATCACAGCTAATCCCGCTCCCAGACCGCAGCCCGGAGCACTGACTCAAAGTACAGTTTTGTAACTTGGCCAGGAACCAGATCATCGGCAGCATCCCAAAATGGAGCAACACCAGAGGCAGCTGTGTATGGATAATTGAGGGAAGGGTTTGTGGGAAAAATTGCTCCCGGAGAAACCACACAGGCGGAGTGGCTGCTTGTGGGTGCGGGGCACTGTCAGGGCTCTTCTAGTTTGGATTTTGTGTCTCTTGAGAATGGTCCCAGCTGGAAGATTCTGAATCACAGTGTGGTTGGGCAGAAATTTCCAAATATAATCCTGTTAAATAGCAGCACTTGGTGCAATAGAAATATGTCGAGTTGTCAGAATTGGAGAGCACTGACCTCTTGCTGGGGCAGGAGGAGGAGCTGGCAGGTCACAGGTGTGGGGTTGTGGTTTGAATTGAACCCCTCAGCCGGGGTGGGCTCGTGTGGTGGAGCTGTGCTGGAGGAGCTGGGTGTTCATGATGCCCAGCAAGGTCATGAGCATCATCTTCATGGTGATCCTTGGAGACCTGGGTGCACATCCATGTGCAGCCTCAGCTGCTCCACTGTGTTCTTTTCTGCAGGTCCTGAGGAGCTCCGGGAAGGGGCATCTGTCACACAAAAGATTGAAATACTAACACCTGCTGTAATTCAGTAGTATTACTTAATTCAGTTTAATTTAAGTAACTTAGGCTGCAGGACCATTATATTTTGTTATGATGAGGGTGGGGAGGCCCTGGCACAGGTAGCCCAGAGCCCAAGATGTGGCTGCCCTGTCCCTGGAAGTGTTCAAAGCCAGACTGGGCAGGGTTTGGAGCAACCTGATGTACGGAAGGTGTCCCTGCCTGTGGCAGGGGTAGAATGAGACAGGCTTCAAGGTTCCTTCTGTCCCAGTCTGTCATTCCATGATTCCAGTTTAGTAAATTTACTTGACTGTTGTGTGTTTCAGAGAGCAGCAAGCCTTGCCCAAGCCAGTCATTGCAGGATATCAGGAGGTCAGGATAAATGGGGTAAGGCAGAATAAATATTTTGTGAAGGTGGAAGAAAGGACAGTTACTTGGAACCAGGCAATGACTGAGAACAGGAAAGGAGAAGCCAAGCAAAGAGGTGAAGAAAGATGTATCATCTCTAAGAATTCCTGATAAAGACTGACATCCCCTTTCAAAAGCCAGGAAAAAACAGGTAACAGGTCCCCAGGGTAAGGAGGGATGTGGAGTTGAAGGTGAGGACACGATGGACCTGTGAGACCAGGGTGAGCCCAGCTGTGGCACCAGGTGATGGTGCTTCCCACTGACTGCACTCCAGGAAACACGGGCTCTCCATTCTCCTTGGTTTGAGTTCTGGCTGTAAGAATTAGCACCTTGCACTGCTCTAGAAGTAGCTAATCTTTGTGATTACCCATTGTCAGGTGCTGAGGAAACCACCTGTGTTTGCTGTGCAGGGTTGCAGGGCTCCTGCTGCTCCCGGCTGTGTGTACTCACTGTGGAAAACCATGGACTTTGCTCTTCCGGAGCCAGGCTGGAGCACAAAGAACAATCATCCCTTGTTCCCCAAACTGCACGGCCTTCTGGTGCTCACAGGCAGTTTTAGGGATGGATTGTGGCTCACGTTGGTCAGAGACAGGTGGAGCATAACCTGGTGCAGGGCAGGTGCTGGGGACACATTGGTGGAGCAGTTTTGAGAAGCTGCCTCATCCCTGGAAGTGTTGGATAGGGCTTGGAGCAACCTGTCTCTAGTGGAAGGTGTCCCTGCCTGGCAGGGGGTGGAACGGGATGATCTTTGAGGTCCATTCCAGCCCAAACATTCTGGGATTCAGTGGTTCTGTGTAGAAAGACATCAGCTCTTAGTTTTTTCCCTTTGCTTTCCAGAGCTGGGGGACAAGTGTCAAATTGTGGGTGTGAGTTATTAATCTAAGGCAATTTTCAAAGATTTAAGACAGCGACCTTAAAAGGAGACTGAAGTATTAAAATTTTCATTTTTCACAGGCTTGTTCCTATTCCAACCTTTTCAGACCAAACAAACGTGTTGGATCTGTGCAAATAATGTCTGGGGCTCTAATTGCATCGGGGGGTTTGCACGGGCAAGAGCCTCCAGCCAACTCCCTCCTATTCTGGCATTTAAAGAAGGCTCCACAATCTTTTTTACTCCAAGCTGGCGGGATACAGGCAGGCTCCAGTGCACAGATCGTGGGCATGAGCTCATTTGTTGTGGCTTCAGATTGAATGGCAGGAGTTTGGCTGCTCTGCGGGAGGGCAGGGAAGGAGGGCTGGGACCAGGAAAAGCTGTCATTCCCCTTGGAGATACATCTGCAAATGTTCTTTATTCTTTCCTGTGAGGGTGGGGAGGTTGCCCAGAGAAGCTGCTCCATCCCTAGAAGTGTCCAAGACCACGTTGGATGGGGCTTGGAGCAGCCTGGTCCAGTGGAAGGTGTCCCTGCCCATGGCACAGATTCGGATGTTGGGGTGTTGCTCTCTGGTTCCATGAAGCAGGAGGGGTAGGGATGGGAAGTTTAAATGTACATGGGGATCCCTAGGGTTGGTTAATGAGGAGCTGCTTCCCTGTCGGGCCCAGTGTTGGTGTTGTCTGGCAGGGGCTGGAGTCTGTCTGTGGGCTTTGTCCTTGTTCTCCGTGCCTGTCCCAGTTTGCCTGTGCTCTTAACTGGGAGCCTGTCCTGCCTAATGGGTGCCACTGCTCCCACGCTGCCTCCCGGCTGCCCAGATGTCCTGGGGATGAAGCCAGCAGTGCTTTCATCCTCCTCCTCTTCCTCCTCCCTCCAAGGGCCAGATGACACCTCCTTCCCTTCCATCCCTTTGGGGACCGTGGCCTTTTGAGGTCCTTCACAGACGTGTTTGGTCTCAGTGTGTGGCTTGGACTTGGTGTGCCCTAGGCAAAATAAAAACCATTTTCAACTGTTTCCTTGGCCCATTGAGGGGACAGGGGACAATTGTGGGTGGTTGTGCCCAGGGCTGGCTCTGCCATTCCCAGCCAGACTCAATCCGCATGGCTCCAGCCCTGCTCCTGATTCTGTTCCAGAGAGTCCTGTTCCTCCATCCTCTGGGAGGGTGCTCAGGGATGCTGTGGGGGCTCTGACCCCCACCCAGGGCAGGGTGGACCAGGAGGGCCCCCAGTGCAGAGCAGGGTGACTGGGCTGGGTGTCACCCCTGCTCTTCCAGCTTTCTCCTGGCTGGCAGTACTCCATGGGCTGGGACTACCGTCGCCTTCCCTGCTGGATCCAGCCACCCTGAAACAGCAGGAGCTGCCATACCCAGGCCAGTCCATCCCGGGGCAGGCTCCCCGTCTCTGTTCACCACTTTCCCAGGGGACTGTGTGGGATCCAGCCTCGGGGTCTGCCGTGACCGGGCTGGGGGGCTGCTGTGCACCGGGCCGGCTGCAGCCAGGGCTGGCCCCTGGCCAGGGGTAAACAGCTCCTTTGTTTTCCTGGACAAGTACGAGGGATTATATTCTGTTGAGCTCACTTGGTCTCCCACTTGGTATTGTGCAGCCACATGTAATCAGCTCCTCCGAGGAGCTGAGTTAATTGTTCGTGAAATAGGAAGGGTGCTGGTTGTCTCCTGTAGGGAGGTGAGCTTGAGAGGGGCATCGTGGAAAGGGGGTGGCTCGACCAGCTCCTAAATTAGGAGAGGTGGAAGCCAAATTGTCGTTGTGCAGCCCTAGATTTATCACTCTGCAAAGCTCTGTTGCGAGCTGGGGAAGGCTCTTCCAGCTGGGAATCTGTGCCTCCCCTCTGACTCTTATTAAACGTGCTTAAAAATGAAACGAACTTATTAAACGTGCTTAAAAATGAAAGGAAGGCTGCGTCGTTGTCGGTAATTGTTGTGCAAATGTGATACTCCCTGCAAGCTGTGGAACAGGCCAGGGCTGTGTTTACCCGGAGAGGCAGCCGGCTTTCCAAGTGTAATGAGTCAGCTCCGCGAACAGAAGGGGCGCAGAATTAATCTGGCATCCGTCTGGCCTTTTCTCAGTTAAACAGGTTTTGGAAGCTCCACGTGAATAGGTGCCTACCCTGGTACAAGCAGCCACAAAGACTTGGGAGTGGGCACGATTTTTTTGGGAATACGTTGGCAGCCTGTGGATCCTGGGGTGCTTTGAGCGAGGCACTGGCAGTGACGTGGGGTTGGGTTCTGGCTGCTGGTGGGAGCAGAGCATGGCCCAGTCCCACCGTCAGCAGAGGTGAAGCTGCTTGGGTTTAATATCCATGGCAAGGTGTAAATAAACTTCCCTTGCCCAGCAGCTCATCTGAATTGCCACCTCTTAGATTTGCGGTGAATATTGAAGGGAATGTTGTCCTCTGCTCCTGCCTCCTCCCAGGGATGCGCTCCTTTCTCCTGTACCTGCACCTTAATGAGCCCCTGTAAGAGAAACCGAGGGGAAATAAGTCTTATTTTTTCCCAGCTGGCTAATGATGCCTGGCAGAGAGAGATTCCTGGGGCTGGGAATGGCTGGAGCTGCTCCTGCAGGGACCCCATGGATGTGCAGCATGGAGGGGACACTGTCCCAAAGCTCGGCTGTCCCTGTGTCAAGCAGGGGGGCACAAGGAGGTTTTGTTCCCAAATCTGGATAACAACCTTCCCACAGCCCAGGCAGAGGAGCTGGGCTGGAGAATGAGCTGCCCTGGGAAGCACAGTCTCCTGCTGGAAACACCAGCACTGTCTGTGCCTGGTGCTTTGGTCTGGGAATTTGTGCTTCTTCAGGGCTGGGCTGGGGCCTCTGAACCACCTTTAAAAACAAAACAAAACCCCCAAAGTGTCCCAAGGCCTCTGAGGCGTAAATAGAACAGAAATTTTGAAGGGATTTCCAGGGAACTTCTAAATACATGACTTCTCTCTCTCCTCTCTGAGAATTCCCATCTCCCCTGGACAATTTCCTGCAGTTGTAGCTCTGCAGAGCTGCTGCTGTAAGATGTAAATGGATGCAATTTAGAGCTGGCAGGTGACAATTACGTGGGGAAAAGTTCCTGTTTGTTCCATTCCATCCACGGGTGGAGGAGGCCTTTGCTGTTGGGGTTGCTGGAAGTCACTCCTCGCAGATATCCCATTGCCCTGACGCTTTCCAGCCTCTGCTGTGGGGAGAGGAGATATTCTTCTTCACCTAAAAGGGCCTTGGCTCCGGGTGGTGTTGCTGAGCCCTGCTGCAGCTCGTGCCTTGCTGTATTTCACATGGCAGTTGTCTTTCCAGCCCTGTAGGCAGGCAACACACGAGGAGCAGGAGTGCTTTGTCCTCTCCAGGTTGGCTTTCCCAGGCCAAGGTGCGGGGCCGTGACAAACCACTCCAGGAGCCCTCCGCCCTTCCTGCTCCCACCTCACGATGGCAACGTTCCAAAAGTGCATTCTTAGAGGAGCTTTTGTAATTTGGTTCTGCAGGTGTGTCTGGGAATTCAGCGTGGCACATTGGGGTGCAGGGCTGTCCCAGTCCGGGGTCTGTCCCCCTGTCCCTGTGCTCAGGACAGAGCCACAGCTGCAGGAAGCTTTGTGTGGGCTTGGGGTGGCGCTGGGGATGAGGAGCAGTTGCTCTTTGGTGGGATTTGATCCCTTCTAGGCTATTCCTTGCATATGAAACAACCTGTGTGTGCAGCTGCAGGATCCAGTTTGGAGTTGGACTCTTCTCCCAAGAAACAAGTGATAGGATGAGAGGAAACAGCCTCAGGCTGTGCCAGGGGAGGTTCAGGTTGGAAATTAGGAGGAATTTCTTCATGGAAAAGGTTGTCAGGCACTGCAAGAGTCTGCCCAGAGAGATGGCAAGGTTCTCATCCATGGAGGTGTCCAAGGAAGGCCTGGATGTGGCACTCAGAGCTCTGGGCTGGTGGCAAGGTTAGGATTGGGCACAGCTTGGACTCAGTGTTCTGGGGGGGTCTTTTCCAAGCTCAGTGATTCTGTGTGATCCCATGTGTGATTCCTTGCAGCACGTCTGCTACTCTCTGGGAAGGTGGCAGGAGCGTGCTGCAGCTTTTTCCACATTTGAGGGTGATCTGCCCTCCTGGTGTTGCCATCCAGGGGTTGGGAGGGGGTTTGTCCCCATGGGAAGTGCCTTGTCTTTCCCCCCCACAGCAGAGAGATCCTTTTGAGATGCCTGACCTCCCTTTTCCTCTCTCCCAACAGACGGTTGATGATGAGGCGATGGCAGCATAAATGAAGATCAAGTAAGGAAGGCAGAACGATGCCCAAGGGTGGGTGTTCTAAAACACCACAGTCAGAAGATTTCTCTCTCAGCAACGACATGGTGGAGAAACAAACGGGGAAAAAGGTAACGTGTTTGGGCCACCTGCCTTCCTTTGGGGATGCTGCTCTGTGAGCCTGGAGTCTTTGAAGCCATGGCATCGTTTGACAGGGCAGGAGGTTGCCCTGGGCTCTTACCCGGGGATTTACCTTGGTGTGTTGGTGCTGTGCTGGCTGATGGGGTTGGGTTTATTTCCCTGTGGCTGCAGTCCTTCCCAGGGAGTGCTGTGCTCACCTGGACCCCAGTCAGCTGAGCAACAGGGGATGCTTTGGAAGATTCCCTTCTGCAAGTTCTGGGTGTTTTTAGGGGTTTCTGCACTAAGCTGTGGAAGACCTAAGTGATGTGGTGATGGTGCAAGTGTGTGCTGGGTGAGGGAGGAGCTTCTCCTCCTCTGGGTGGAAATCCAGGTCCTTGTCAGCACGGCTGGTCTGGCTTTCCCCAGCAGCACAGCTGGACCAGGCTCAGCCTGGGAGTTGCTCTGCTGAATTTGCTGCTTCTGAGAGTTGGTTTGAGGTGTTGTCTGTTTTTTGGTGTGGCTTAGGTAAAACTACTGAGATGAAATCTGATTTTAAGGATATATACCTTCACACTTCTCCTCTTCATCCCATTTTGCTCCAGGCATGAGCCCAGTCTGCTCTCATTCAGCTTTTTTCCCCCCTTAGTATCAGTCGTTTCCAGTCAATAGCTGTGCAGAAAACTGTGCAAATGTTACCTTTAAATAAACATGAAAACCTACATCTACTGAATTCTGCTAAGGAGCAAATCTCATCCACTTGCCTTTCATCTCCTTGCTCCAGTTTCTCAGCATTCCCCTGGGAGTTTCTGCCAATCCCTGGGAGCTGAAGCTGAGCACGGTGAGCCCCAGCTCTGTCATTTCCCCTGCAATCCCACCCCAGTGATGTCAGTAACTCCTTGTGTGACTGAGCTCATACTACTGACAAAGTGAGGAAAACACAAAATAACCAACAGGAAAACCCCAGGCAGGGTTTGGTTAAGGAGCTCCTCCGTGGTGCCACATTCCCCTTTCTGTCCCTGCAAGCGTGGGTCGGTGCAGGAGTGCTGTGAGCACAGCATGGGGCTTCTAGGAGGGGGCAAAATCTGGGATTAGGGGTGTTGGAGGGGGAAGAGCTGCCTGGTGGCATCAGGAAGATGCCAGCATTTACCCTGGCAAAGGAGGCTGTGCCCAGCAGTGCAGGATATGTAAATACAGGCTCGGGCTGCGCTGGGTAAGAAGCTTAATGCTGGCGCAGGTGCTTGGGGAGGGAGAGGATCAGTTGGAATATGAATCAGCTCCCATTTTATTCCATCCACTCCCGGCAGCTTAAGGGCTGCGTGTTATTTACAGAGCAGGTTTGTCGAGCGGCGCGGGGCACGCCGGGAAGCAGAGTTATCTCCTGCTGGCTACATAACTAGGACACAATTCCTGCCTCCCATTCAGAGGCTGGCCTGCCCAGAGTGGCACTGACAGGGGACGGGGCAGAGTTTCTGCTCCTGTGGTTCTGGCTTTTTCAGCGGAGGAGAGGCTCGCAGGCCTTCCAGGGGCTGAGCTGAGCTCCAGCCTGAGTGGCTTTTGCCCTGTTTCTGGTTAATTCTGAAGCTGAGCTGGAGCAGTGACTCAGGGGAAAAGCACTTCGACCTCCTCCCTGCAGACGCTGTTGTACCTGCCTGTCAGCAACCGCTGCCTTGCATTTATCTTGCCTTTGTCAACACGTTCAAAGGCCTGAGCTGGGATTTGGCACAGCTTTCCTGTGAGGCTGGAGAGGGAGGGCAGAGCCCAAGTCGTGCACGGCGACCCGCCATGGGGCACAGGGGGAGCGTGGCAAAGTGATGCCAAGCAAGTGTTTTCCTCTTAATGTGACCTTAATGTCAGTAGTTGATTTGGCATTAAACAGGCTTAACGTGCCTGGGCTCTGCAGCTCTGGCAGATGGAGGGGGGTCCTGGTGCTGAAGTGGGCTGGGTACCACAGGGGACAAGGGGGCTGGCCTTGAGCTGAAGGAGGAGAGGTTTAGATGGGATATTGGGAAGAAATTCTTCCCTTTGAGGGTGCTGAGGCCCTGGCACAGGGTGCCCAGAGAAGCTGCGGCTGTCCCCGAATCCCTGGAAGTGTCCCAGGCCAGGTTGGATGGGGCTTGGAGCAACCTGGGCTAGTGGAAGGTGTCCCTGCCTGAACCAGATGAGCTTTGAGGTCCCTTCCCACCCAGACCATTCCAGGATTCTGTGATCTTTTGCACCTGAGTTCCATGCTCCATCAGTCACAGGCTCTCAGGGGAGCTGCCCTGTTCCAGAGGGCTCCTGCTCTGAGGAGGAGGCTGTGAGGGGGAGCTGGCTACAGGGGGAACTCCTGGCTCTCTGCTCCCTGCCCCGCCACGGGAGGGACTTGGGAACCTGTGGGCTGCAGCCCTGAGAGTGAGATGGATTAAAGAGCACGTCTGAGGGCGTTGGATGCTCCGTGGTGTTGGATGAGGAGCTGTTTCTCCCGGGGTTAGTGGAGCCCTTATAAGGCTGCACAAGCCTGCCCAGGGCAGGCGCTGGCAGCCCCCGGCTCCTCCTGCTCCCTTCAGCCTGAAGGCTTTTGTAAAAATCTGCATGCCATATATGAGTAATTCTCCTTTCTGGTCTAGATCCACAGATCCCCATGGCAGGAGGAGATTACTCACGACTTAGGCCGAGCAGAGCACCACAGCAAGGGTTATATCAGTTGTCAGAAGCATTTCCTGATGGGCCTGGCCTGGCTGCGTGGTTACACCGTGTGCTCAGCACAGCCTTTGCCTCTTTATGGGGAAACACTCCCTCTTGCATAGTCAAAAGTGCATTTTTGCTGCAGTGAGCACCAAGCAGAACAGCACTTAGCCTGGTTTTTGCTTGTAGGAGCTGGCAGAGCTTAAAAAAACTTGAGGTTTTTTCTCCTTCCCCTTCTCCCCTTTTCAGAAAAGGGAACATGGGCCTTATTTTTCAGTTCTTTATGAAATCTGTTGTGCTGCCAGGGCTTTTCAGTCTGGATGAGTGAGTGCTGGGCTCTGTGTCCAGCACAGAGTCACCCACCAGGCTGTGAATCCTGCAGGAGTCTCTGGGTGACTGAAGAGATGACATTTCAGTGAAGTCAATCAGCCTGTGCTCATCACTGGATCATATTTCTTACAAACTTTGGTGCCTGAGGCTCACAGGAACGGGGCTTCAGCTCCAGTCACCTCCATGCTCCACATGTTTTCTTGCAGCATTGAAAACAACACAAATTCAAACTTCGTGGAGTTTTATGTGTGTGTATGTGTTGTACTTTAGCTTTGGGAAGGCTACATGGGGGCCCGTATTTAGGGAATTGTTTGGTTTTCCCCACATCCAGCTCCTTTCTGGGTAAAACTGCATCAATTTCATTTTGTAATGCAGGGTGGGAACCTTCTGCCCCCTCTCCTTTCCCGCTGGCAGGGCCAGGACAGACCCAGTGGTGCAGGGAAAGTCCCTGTGTGGCAGCATTTGCTTTTTGCAGCGTGGGTTGTTTGCCCACAGCAGGAGTCTGATGTGGGGCATTGCCTGGGGCACTGGCCTTGGAGCCCTCCTGGGCTTCTCCTCCCAGGCTGCCCGTGCTGGTTTTGTTCGTTGCTGCCTAATTTTTACTGACATCACAACCTGAAGTGCTTGGAGCTCGTTTTGGAGAACAAAGGGCTTTGGGGATTTCCATGGCTGGCAGTGCAAGTCTCTGCATAAGCACTGGGCTCTGAGTCAGGCTCTGTTGGAGCGAGGTGACGGGGCTGGAAATACAGATTTCTTTGCATGGCTTGGTAAACTGTAGAACTGTGCACTGGTTTGTGTTGGAAAGGACCTTAAACCCTTCCACCAGGTCAGGTTGCTCAGACCCCCATCTAAATAAAAGGCTCTGTCTTGCAGAAATCTGCATCAAACCCCCCCACAGGATTGTTTTTGCTCTGAGGACTGGTCTGTGGCCAGTGTGTGTGTCACAAGTGCCCTGAGCAGATTGGTATCAGGGTCTGTGGTGCTGATGGAGAAGCCCTTCCATCCCTACCCTGCAGCATCTCACTCTGGGTGGCTGCTGGGGCCAGTTCCTGGTGTGTTTGTGCTCCAACCACAGCAGCCGAGAGTGACTTGTGGTGCATCTTTTCACTTTTGCAAGAGTAGCTCAGGGTGGGTTGTTACTCATACAGCAACTCTACTGCAAGTGTAATGTGGCAGGAGGGGATTTTTTCTGCACTCAGGGCTGCGGACTCCCCTCTGCCAAAGCAGCTTTTGTTAACACCTGCAATGTTAATTTTGTTAACACCTTGCTGCTGCTGGGCTCTCGACTCTTCCCATCCCCAAACTCCTGTCCCAGCCTTGGAGAGCCCCAGCTCTTACACAAGGCTGTTCATACAAGTTTGTCTGAAATGTCAAGGCCAGGCTGGATGGGGCTCTGAGCACCCTGATCTAGTGGAAGGTGTCCCTGCCCACGGCAAAAAGGGTTGAGATGAGATGAGCTTTGAGGTCTCTTCCAACCCAAACCATTCCAGGATTTCATGATTCTAGTTTGGATTTGTTCCATTTGTGAAACCTGATTCCGATGAGTCTGAGCTTACTTTAAACATGAGAAGGCCTAAAAATGAAACCAGGTTTTACTGGAGTAAAGGACGACATTCTTCAGTACAGAATTGAAAATAATTAGGGAAGTAGAGCTTAAAATAAGAAAACAAAAAACTTTCAGGAACGGGACTCTCCAGCTGCCTTGACGCTTCACCCGCTGCTGCAGGCATCCCCAGCAGGTCGCTGCTTTCCAGGGGAAAGCAAAGTCTGGATCTTCCTTGCTCCAATTAGTAGAAAAGGTTATCGTTGTGCTACTGTAGGAATTAATCTTCAAAGCGGTGCCGGCGCTGCCGCCCTTCCCTGGCTGCCTGCGACTGAGTCGTGCTGAGCTCCCGGCACAAAGGGAGCTCTGCCCGAGCCTGCCCAGCTCCAGGATCCACACACACCCTGCCAGGGCCACGCCGGGCTCACCTCTGCTCTCTGGAGGGGTTTTCATGATGCCTCTGCTCTGTCTCTCCTCCAGCAGGGAGGTTATAGCAACGTGGCAACAGCTGTGGCTTCAGACTGACTGAGGGGAGGGTTAGATGGGATACTGGGGAGAAATCCTTCCCTGGGAGGGTGGGGAGGCCCTGGATCCCTGGGAGTGCCCAAGGCCAGGCTGGATGGGGCTTGGAGCAACCTGGGCCAGTGGAAGGTGTCCCTGCCCGTGGCAGGACTTGGAACAAGATGAGCTTTGAGGTTCCTTCCAACCCAAATAATTCCGTGATTCAAACTTCTAGAATGAGCTGCATTTTTACCTGTCCTGAGTGCACAGAGATCCCAGGCAGCATTAATCCAGGAGAAAACCTACCTGTGTGTCTAAGAGCATCATCCAGATGCTCCTTGAACTCTGACAGTCTTGATGCCCTGACTGCTTCACCCTGCAGGAACCTCACAGACTCCTGTCTCAAGTGTTCAGAGATGCCTTTTATTCAGGTAGATACAAGGAAAAGTTCAGGATGTGAACGGCCACTGTGGAAAAAGGTGCATTATTTATTTGGTGGCTTTTTTTTCAGGAAATATACACACTGTATTTTATTCCTTTGATAAAATACTTCATAGAATCATGGAACTAGGACAGATCAGGGTACCTGCTCACAACATGACATTTCTGGCAGGTGTTGGAAGCTCCCTGGCCTCACTGCCACCTCAGAGCAGCAGAAGTGGCATCATTTATTATTCTGAACTATTTTTGTTCACCTCAGAAGTGATAAGTCAAAAGCTTTTCAATCTGGAGGGTTTAAAGGAAATGCTGGAGTGTTTATTTTGGCTGTGGGGGCTCTGTCCCGTGGCTCCAGGGCCGGTGCTCGAGCAGGGCTGCCCTTGCTGGGGCTCTGAGCATGCCTTGGCTGCCTCCCACCACTGAGCCCTGTCAGGCAGGTTTGTTTCTCTTGCTTTACCAAAAAAGGGATTCCCCAACCCATTTCCTTCATCCTGGCTGGAGGGAGGCCCCGGGGCTGTCACCCTGCAAACTCATCCCCCTGGGGCGAGTCAGGGGCTTCTCTTTCTGCTGTGGGTGAAGTGTGGGCTCCAGACAGACACGGAAAGGGGAAGGAGCCACGCACACACACGGTGACAGTGACACCTCAGTCGTGTGACTGCTGGCACTGGGGTCACCTGCCAGGGAGCTGCCATGGCCAGACAGCAGGACTGTGCCTCTCTAAACAAGGGAATGCTCTTAGGTTGGCTTGTCTGAGCTTCCAGCCACGCTCTGGCATGATTTTGTGTACTGAGGTTCTTGTATTTAATCTCGCTCTGCCTCTAAAGCGCAGAGTCCGGGTTTTGCTGGGTTGTTGAAACCAGATCTGTGACAAAGCTGCCTGTGCTGCCCTTGTTGTTCAGGCAGGGGCACAGTGGTCAGTCCAGAACTGCTCACTTAAAATAATCCTGTTCTTCACATACAGAAAACACAGGGCATGACCTCGGGCTGTGCATTCCCAGCACTCTGGACTCCTGGAGTCTGAGATGGGAACCAGCTCTCCCTGGTCATGTGAAAAATCCCACCTGTCTCAGTATCTGTAACTTTTGCTTTGGATATTCATTCAAAATCTCTCCCTGCTTTTGAGCAGTTCACAGCATTTCTGCTCCACATTAAAATCCAAACCAGCCCAAACAAGCAGGACTGATACAAAGAAGGAATGGATCATTCTTGGGCTGTGGTTGCATTTGGAAATCCTCAGATTCCCCCATCCCAGCCTACCTTCCCTTTGTGCCCACAGCTGGGTGCATCCTCAGCTTTGTTTTTCACAGGAATTGGTTGGAATTTGGCACCACACAGCTGCTTTGATTGGTCTGGCTCTTCTCTGGTGGTGGCAGAGCTTTATGTCTTGGTGGAGGCTGCATTGGCAAACCCTGATGCTGGAAATCCACAGCAGAAAGGGAAGGGATGTTTATATGAGGCCAGTGCAGCATTTGGAGAATCAGGTGAGCACAGTCTGGAGAGGGCTCTGCTTGACCTTGGTCTCTTCTCTTTCCAGGATAAAGATAAAGTTTCTCTAACCAAGACTCCAAAGTTGGACCGGAGCGATGGCGGCAAAGAGGTGAAAGAGCGAGCGACCAAACGCAAGTTGCCTTTCACTGTCGGAACAAATGGAGATCAAAAAGACTCGGATACAGGTACAGAAATGCCACATTCCACCCTCAAACCCTGGGTGTAGGGGCTGGCAGGGATCCAGCGTGCAGCCAATCCATGTGGAAGTGTTGTATCAAAGTCCCTGTATTTTTTAATTGAAGGAAGAGGCACATGGACAAGGGGCTGGGTAACTGCTCTGCTCCACATGTGCTCCATATCTCCTCTTAGTGATGTTTTTAGGTGGATCAAGCCATATGAGGCTGTGTGAGGAGACCCCTTTCCTTCAGATTTTGCCTGTTCTGGTTGTTTCTAACTATCCCATTTCAGGAACTGTGGCTGGGACAAGCCATGGAGCAGGGCCTGCTTGTAAGAACTTGGAAGACAAGGGAGTAAAGCTGAGTAGTCTTTAAAAGAAAATCAGCAAGTAGAATCTGGTCAAGCAGGTCAGTCTTGTAGCAGAAGAGTGGCTGGTGCACGAGCCTCCTGGATGGGCTGTTGGATTTGTTAGCAGTTGGGAAGAGCTGTCACAAAGTTTTGGCATGGAGAAAATGGTCTTGTTTGGTTTTAAGGGGCTGAGCTGTGGATTTCTGGATGGGAGGTTGTGTGGGTCCTTGCTGTACATTCCTAGGAAATCTGCACTTTGAAATAGTTCTGGTCAGGTAAAGCTCAGTGATTGTGTAAAGAGATAAAACAGGCTAAAAATTGGAAATGTGCTTAAAAGTGGTACAAGGGCTGTATTTGGTGATGAGCCTGGGAGGTGCCTGACGTGGGATGTGTCTCCTCTGGTTGAGGAGTCAGGAGGGGAGGTCTGGAAGGGCCAGGAGTGTCACTGCAGCAGTGAGGGCTGTTCCACAGGCAGGACACGAGGTGGTGACATGTCCTGAGGCTGGCCCAGTGTTTCCATGGGTTTGTGTCCCCGAGCTCCCTGTGTGGGGAGAAAGTTCCCAAACATTTGTTATTCTCAGACGTGTTGGCCGTTTTGGGTTGCTGTGGTGTCTCCCTTGGGGTGTTACCTTTGCGGGGTGGCTGGGGCCAGGCAAAGCTGATGAACCAGAGCTGGAGCTGCTCTTTGTCAAGGGTCTTTGTGCCACGTTCAGTCCTGGGTTGAGAGTTGAAGCCCACACTTGCTGCAGGGCTGCCTGACCCTCGTGACAGCTGGAATGTCACGACGGGGATCTGCTTTTCCCAGGGCTCTGGTCTCTCTCTCTGGCTGCAGAGACATTGGAAATGTTTGCACTGGCAGCAGCGAGAGGGAAACCAAATGCAGAGGAGAGCAGAGAGAGCTGCTGGGAGAGGCTGTGGCTGCGGGGTGGGAGCAGCAGCCCACGAGAGCCCCCCTGCTCAGGGGCTCCCCCGTTACCCCCGTGCTTTCCACAGCCGCGTGACTCTTATCTCCGGACGCCTTCTCCTTCCTCTGCAGAGCTCTTCCCCTTCCTCTCCAGAGCTCATCCTTCCTGGGGAAGTGGGTGAGCTGAGGGGTAGCAGCAGCCCAGCTCCCAGAGGAGACCCGGAGGGGGTCATGGCGCTCACAGACCACTGAAAGACAAACTGGGCTCTCACCAGCTTTATGGGAGGTGCAGGCAGGTCTCAACAGCCTGTTTGGTAGGGACCGGGGAGGAAGTGACTCTGGGTTGGAGATCCCTGCAGGGAGCTGCGGATCAGTGTGCACAGTCAGACTGGTGCTTAGCAGGAGCCTGTTTCTCTTCCCTGACATCCTTTACTCCAGGATTCAGATGCTGGAGATGGGAAGAGACTCCCTGGCACCTTGCTCTGCTCTTGCACCACCCCATTGTGACTGTTTCAGTCCTGTCTGGTCCTTGGCCTGGCTCGAGGTGGAGGCAGGTACAGACGTGTTTGTGGGTGCTCAGAAGCTGCACGTTCTGGGGCTGGAGGGGTCCCCTCAAGTCTGGCTGGTGCCGTCAGTGGCACCTGGCTGAGGACACGGGTGTGACATGCAGGACAGGCTTCTGTCTGGAACAAAGGCTGCTGTGCACCCACCCCATGTTCCTGCAGGAGGGGGAGGCTGCTGCTGCTTGTTCTGCTCCTCAGCTTTGCTCCCAGCCCTTGGAGAAGCAGGATTGCACCATCGCTGCTGCCTGACCCCGGGTGGTTTATGTAACGTGGTCCTGCTTCCCAGGCTGTGTCCATGGGCTGCTGTGTGTGCATGAGGGGGTGTTCCAGGATGTTCCACAGCCATGTGGAATTCAGCTGTAAGGATGTGGGAGCTGGGAGCTAGCACAGCTCTCTCTTTGCCTTAGTGGGGTATTTTTCTCCTCTTCAAATGTTTAAACAATAGCGTGGATCCTCATCCTGATGTGTTGCAGTGACTCATTTTCCTTAGCACGGTGTGTGTTGCTTTTTTCCCGGATGGCTCTGGCTCAGCCTTGACGTAGGTGCTCCATATGTGGGGTGAGAAACATCAGAGGTGGGTTTGTCTCCCGTGGAAGGGCAGCACAACCCACCCTGCAGTTGGTGCTGCAGGATGGTTGGGGGGCAGATGGGATATTGAGAAGGATTCCTTCCTGTGAGGGTGCTGAGGCCCTGGCACAGGGTGCCCAGAGCAGCTGTGGCTGTCCCATCCTTGGAAGTGTCCAAGGCCAGGTTGCGTTGGAGCAAACAAGGATGAGAATGAGGTTTGGAACACCCTGGGATAGTGGAAGGTGTCCCCCCAATAGCAGGGGGTGAGACAAGATGAGCTTTAAGGTCCCTTCCCTCCTAAACCATTCCAGGATTCTGTGGTGTGGGCTCCCAGAGGCACTACTGGCCAGCGCTGTGCTGAGCACATGCTTTGGGTGAGGTTGGTTCAGAGCTAAAGCTTTTAAAATAATCTTTCTCAAAATGGTTTCTAGAGCAACAGTTCTGGCTCTCGGGCTCCTCAGAGTTAACTAAATAAACTGTCTTTAGGGAAAAAAAGAAATGGCATCGAGCCGTGAGCCTCCAGACTGTGCATGTTACAGCTCCAGCACTGTGGGAGCAGCGTCCCTGTGCCTCAGACTTCTCCTTCCTTCTCCTTCCCTCGTGTGGCATCTCCCCACATCCCCAGGCTCTGCCCAGAGCCTACGTGCTGCCTGGCAGCCTCCAAACGAGCACGGCCAGCTCTTCTCCCAGCGATTCCAGCAGGGCGCGGGGCTCCGCGCAGCTCCTGGGCCGCGTGCCGCGCCGGGAGGGGGCTTCAAACGCGGGAGTGCTGGCTAACTGTGGCATTGACCAGCACGCAGAGAGGGAGCAGCAGGGAGAAGGGAACGGTCCTGCTGGGAAGGCACCTGGCAGGAGAGGTGGGCACGGGCGGCTGGCGCAGCGGTGCCGCGGCTGCGGCGCTGAGCCACGGCTGAGTCACGGCTGACTCAACGGCACCAGACTGCCGGCGTGGGGCCGGGCGCTCCCCACCTGCCCGGGGCCGTGGCGGGATGGATCCGCACCAGCAGGTCCCTCGCTGCAGCGTGGGACAGGTAACGCTGCTGGGAGCAGCCGTGAGGTGCTCACACAGAGCTCTGTGCGCGCTCCTCCCGCGGATGGTTTCCTTAGCTGGGTGTCACGCTGTCGCTCGAGTCCCTTGGCTCGAGGTGCAGCTGTGGTTTCCAGGGCCTTAGTCATCAGCAGGGAGAGTTGGGGCTCAGTACAAATCTCGGAGCACGCTGAGATAATTTTGGCCTGACAGCTCTCCCTGGCAGCCGGGAAGGCCTGAGCGAGGCTGGGTCAAAGCTGGTGGTCCCCAGCAATGCTGAGGGCCCTGCTCTCCTTGGGGTCCCATTGCCTCCCTTGGGGTTCCTGCTCCCTCCCTGGGTGCCCAGCTCCCTCCCTGTGTGTCCATTGCCCTTGGAGGAATAAGGAGAGAGAAACCCCCACCGGCTCTCCAAGCTGGTCTGTGCACATCAACCTTTCCGGGCTCCGAGGGCTCTCCTGGTGCCCAGGGCTGATTCCAGGGGCTTGTGGCCGGCCAGGGAGGTGCTGTGGTGGACGAGGGCCAGTGTGAATATGGTTGGCAGGAGCTGGCCTTGGAGCTTCAAACTCCTCTGTAATCCCCCGAGGTTGTTACGTGACGCTAATTAGTAGGTTAGAAAATGCTTGATGAATCAGCTGACCCAAACCATCCTCTCCCCGAGCCAGCTGCTGCTTGCCTAATGCTGGAGTGTTTGGAGCCACACGGCATGGGAACGGGCTCGTTAGTCCCAGGTCGGCAAGGCTGGCGAGGGAATCCGTGAGAAGCAAATTGCTGGCTTATTAAAAAAGGCATCTGCATCCCACAGTGGTGTTTGTACCGTTCCCTGTGCCTGGCTCTGCTCCGGTGTGTGCAGCTGGGGGCTCGGAGGGGCTGCGCTGCAGAGGGGCTTTCTTTGCTTGTGTCATTTCAATCCTTTTACTGAAATAGTAAGAAACTGTTCTCACCTAGCAACCAGGGAGAGAGTGAATGTCAGAGCTTCTCCCTTCCTAGCTGGGCTCCATAATGCCGGTACAGTGTGGAGAGCCTGGCACACACCAGCCTTCAGATCACCCTGAGAAACTCCCCGTGTGCAGCAGCCATCTGGGAAGGGCTGTGCAGAAAACCAGGTCGTTTTATGACGGGAGCTGCCATAAATCTCCCTCCTCCCCCCTCATCACCTCCTTAACATGCAGAGGGAGAGGTTGCAGTGTGCTGTGTCTCTGTGAACCAAAAATCTATCAATGATGGCTTTTTCCTTAATACAAGAGCTTTTATCAGTGCTGTCTGCAGAGTGTCCTGGCCCCGGCTCCGGGAGGGGAGGGCTGGCCAGAGTCTTCCTCCCCCGTCCTCCCTCCTCCAGCTCTTTATATTTCGTGGGAAATGAACGGTCTGGACTTGAAAATTGGTCTTGCTCTGAATAATTCACATTTAACATGGAGATTGTTGTTTGTGATGAAGCCTCTGGGTTGCTTTCACAGCATGTTGGGAGCCAGTGGCCACTCTGTGAAGGAGCTGCTTTAACACATCAGGGCACAGCTGTGGGGTCAGGCCTAGGGAGAACACCTGCATTTGGACCACAGGGTGTCACACAGCATTAAACCTCTCCAGTCAGATTGTATTTTAAAATACTGCAGCCAGTGGGGTCGGGCCCTGCAGATCCTCATCCCCAGGGAGCCCAGCTGGGCACTGGGGATGGTGGGCTCAGCTG
Organism: Hylia prasina; assembly: GCA_013397195.1. NCBI lineage: Eukaryota > Metazoa > Chordata > Aves > Passeriformes > Sylviidae > Hylia > Hylia prasina. The sequence continues at coordinate 252,141 of VYXD01011947.1, read as the reverse complement.
CACACAGTGACCTGACATGGTTATAAAGGGGCTTGTTCTTCCTGTTGGCACCTATTCTCTGTTCCTGACTCACAGCCAAGGTCTCCACCATCCTTTCCAGCAGTGTGGGATGAGGCTCTGGCTCCGGTCCTCCATCCTTCAGGTGGGAATGAGCACGAGCTCCCCACTCTAGGGGAGCAGCTCAGGGTGCCTTCTGTCAAGGCAGACCTTACTTTTCCTCATTTTCCTTTTTGGCACTGGGCTGATAAACCAGATCAGCTCCTGGCTGTGCCCCTGGTCCATTGGCTCTGCAGTGTGCTTGTGACCTCCTGGTGCCAGTGTCCCCCAGCCCGAGCCATGGTCCTCTGCATTCCAGGGGTCTCCTGCTCACCCTCCTCTGAGCTCTTCACCATCGAGTCTTTTGGCCTGTGCTGCTGCCCTCTCTTGTTTGTCCACCTGTGCCACCAATGCTGCTGCTTCCCATTCCATGCCGCTCCTGCCACCTCCAGCCTGCCCCTCAGCCTGCTTGTCCTTCAGTTCTGGAGTGCCCCAGAGCCTTGGCGTGCGGTGGGACCGTGCTGCTGCTGCCAGCCTTTCACCTCCTGAGTCATGGCCCCGGGTTGCAGGTGCCCTGTGAGCCTGGGAGTGCACGCTCAGGCCTCGGTGCCGGGCTGGACCCGCTCTCCCCTGCTTTGAGCCGACGTGCTCCGAAACGTTTTATGCCCTGCAAGTTCTGCAGCAGGAATGAGTCACTCTTACGCAGGCTGGGCCGGGCTGGGGGGAGCGCAGCCCGCCTGCTCTCCCGGGGGTGCAGTGCAGTCTCTGTTGCTGTCTGTGCTGCTCTAATTTATTCCTATTGATCTCCCGGCCGTGCCCGCTCGGCACGGCAGCGCTCGCAGAGCCCCTCTCGCCGGTGAGCCGGCACTCGGCGTTGGGCACGAGCTGCTGCTTTGGAAATGGTATTTTTCCTCAGGGTTCCACCTTCCGTGCGTGTGTTGTCATGCCGAGCAGTGGGAGCAGATGCTTTCTGCGTTACAGGGTGTGCTGCGTGCGTGGGGAGCGAGGAGCCGCGCGGCTCCGGCGTCCCCACGACCTGCCAGCGTCTCACCGCGCCTGGGAGAAACCTCGGAGAGGTTTTCCATCACCGCCCTGCTCTCCTCCTGCCCCTCTCCGTTTCAGCTGGGGCTGGGTTCAGCCTGTGTCTGCACGCAGAGCCAGCCCAGCTGCACTGAATCCCTCTCAGTCTGCCCTGGGATCCCTGTGGAGCTGCCGAGGCGCTTCCAGCAGCCCTGGATTTGTGCTGCCCATTGCAGCACTGCCCGGAGTCTCGTGTGGGCACGAGAACCACCCTCAAGCTGATGCTCAAACCCCTTTGTGCTGGGAATCTGCTCCTGCTCAGCCTTTGCAGCCTCTCGGGCTCCGTGTGCTGAAAGGCAGGAGCAGTTCCCGGCTCAGCTCCTGCTTTCCCCTTTAAGCCTGCGCACGCGGTTCCTGCTGGCGTCAGCGCGAGGGAAGAGCCGAGCAGGATCCCCGAATTAAACCAGGGCTGATGCTCGGGAGGTTTGCAGAAGGGCTGAAGCAATCAGCAAACAAGCTGCTTTAAAAATAGCTGCATGGAGGTGTGGCTCATCCCGGGCTCATGGAGCATCCGTGGGCTGCCATGGTCTTCCTCCTACTGGGATCTGTGTGCACGGTCCAGGCACTGCTGCTGCCTGCACACCCCCCTGTATCTCTGGGGCTTGTGCTTGCTGAAGGAGTTTTAGTGTCAAATAAGCTTATTTTCTGTCAGCCAAGGTGGATAACACTGGGAGTTTCTCTCCAGTCACTCCATGTTGCTGCAAGGTGTTCAGAGGAGCAGTGAGTTGGAGGCACAGGAGCAGCCTGCAGGAGCTGGCCAGCTGAGATCCCTGTGCAGGGACACCTTTAAATCTGCTGCAAATCTGATTCTGAGTAAAATCCTCTGGGCTGGAATAACACACGTGCAGCTCTGTGAGCCTGGGACCAGCCAGGGCCAGGAGAGCCAGCCCAGTGCCAGGCAGGGCTCTCACCCTGCTGAGGCTCAGGATGGGAAGTGGATGATGGGAGTAGCTCTGTCTCCATCCTCTGCTTGTGTTTCAGACCCAGCTAATGTGGTCCCTCCACAGTGCCTGAGGATTGTGCCACGCAGAGAGCTGGGGGCTGCCACGCTGCCCACACCAGGGCGCCAGCCTTGGAGCCATAGAATCACGGAATCATGGAATGGTGTGGGTTGGAAGGGAGCTTAAAGCTCATCTCCACCCCTGCCATGAGCAGGCACACCTTCCACTGGATTTTAGAGTAGGTTGTCACACCAGGTGTCTCCAGGTCCCATCCAGCTGGCCTTGAACCCATCCCAGTGGGAAGCAGGAGCCCGAGTCCTCGGCTGCCTCCCCATAGCGAGCGAGAACGCGGCAGCCGCTTTCCAATTTATTTTTATCTTGTTGATCACATGCTTTGTAATGTTAAATGTTCTGTGGAGGAGGAAATTTCTGCAACTGCAGAATGAATAGGAGTTTAGGGGGTTTCGGTTGAACTTGATAATCAATTTTTTGCAAATCCCAGGCTCGTGCTGACAACCTGCAGCAGCCAAGGGATATTAATGAAAATGTTCCCATTCTAATTGTGGCTCCGTACGTGCGGAGCAGCTCTGGGCATCGTGTACTTCAGGGACTCTGCTTGGTGGCACCAGCCAAGATGTGACCCCTCGAGCGTCATCATGCCTGGCTTTGGGGTATGGCTGGATGTGACCAAGGCTGGGGGAAGCCAGGCCTGGCTGAGCAGGGTGTAAGAGCTTGGAGAGTCTCAGGAGGAGCAGGGAGGTGCTGCACGCATGGTTCAGGTGTTCCTGTGTCCCCTGGCAGGACACACAACTCAGCAGTGTGGCTCCTGGAGGCACCCCAGCAAAGTTGTCTTCCCGTAAGCACACTGGATTTGATTTTATTTTAAGCCATTAAAAAACTGTCCTGGGATCTGATTTCATCTTCTAACTCTGTTACAGCTGCCAGGATGACCAAAATGTGGTTTCAGAGTAGACTGGGATTCGCCTTCAATGCAGACATGTTTCCAGGGCTTGCATTTCATAGAGTTATGGAATGGTTTGGGAAGGACCTTAAGGCTCATCTCATTCCACCTCTGCCATGGGCAGGGACACCTTCACTAACCCAGGGGGCTCCAAGCCCTGTCCAGCCTGGCCTTGGACACTTCCAGGGATCCGGGGGCAGCCACAGCTGCTCTGGGCAATGAGCAGAGGGCTTTGAAGAGGGGTGGCCATGCTCTGTGGTTGGGAGGTTCCCTGGAACTCCCTGGAGTTGTTATTTTTTAAATGTACAGGATCTCAGGAGCAGGGGTGGATGGAAATCACTTGCTCCAGGTGGTCCCTGAGCAGCAGAGGTTGGCAGCTCTGTGCCCAGAAAAGGTTTCTGGAGCTGGCTGTGCCTCAGCTGCAGAGCTGCGAGCGGCAGGAGCGGAACATCCCCACACGCTGCTGCCCTCGTCTGCCAGAGACCTTTCCTCAGCTGCAGTTTGGTGGCTGAAGGAAGAAATCTGTGCTGTGGTGCACAGTCTGGTGGCCGAGTGTGACCTGGTTCCACCTGACCCGCTGGACTTTGTGCAGAGGCACCGCAGGCTCCGTCCCTCACTGGGGGCTGAGCAGAGCTGGGGGAGAGGCTGCAGGATTGTTTCTTTTCATTATGGGGACGGTACTCAGGCACCTTCAGGTTGCCCAGAGAAGCCGTGGCTGCCCCTGGATCCCTGGAAGTGTCCAAGACCGGGTTGGATGAAACTTGGAGCAGCCTGGGCTGGTGGAAGGTGTCCCTGTCCATGGGGGTGGGACCAGATGGGCTTCAAGGTTCCTTCCCACCCAAACCATTCCATGGTTGTGTGACTGTGATTTGGGGGTGGTTGCTCTTGGTCTCTCAGCAGGAGCTGCCTTTGCAGTGGATGATTTAGGAGACCAAGTGTCAGGCTGGGATTTGGGATGACAAGCCAGGCACTTCTAGGGTTTCTTCCTCCCCTCATGTTTGTTTGGGATTATTTTAGAGGGATGCAGAGGACCTGAGGGAAGGTGGGTGCTCTGGGCCAGGTGGGAGCAGCCACTTTGGGAGGACAGGACCAGCCTGGTGCTCCCCACACCTGTTTGGCTGCAGCCTCCTTGCTTTGATGGTGATGGTGATGATGATGGGTGTGATGGCCACATTTCTGAGCTGTCAGCCTGTATCTTTCAGCTCTCCTTGTTGATGGTGTTGATGCTGTTCAGTGCCTCCAGCTGGGTCCATGCTGTGATGGTGTCAGTCTGAGTAGGCTCCTTCGGGCACCCTGGCATGGGATGGAGGCTCCTAAAGCAGGATGGGAGGTGCAGCATGGGCTGTGGCCCCTCAAAGGATCCATTCCCTCTTCCCTGTGCTGCTCTTTGGTGGTGGGGGAGAAGGAGTGGGGCATGTCCTGGCTGCACCCTCAGTACTGTGAGGCTGGGTGGCTGCTCCAGGTGCCACTGCAGGGATCCCTCACTCAGCACAGGGATCCATCACCCAGCACAGAGATCAGTCCCTCACTCAGCACAGGGATCCATCCATCACGACAGGGATCCATCACCCAGCACAGAGATCAGTCCCTCACTCAGCACAGGGATCCATCCATCACCACAGGGATCCATCACCCAGCACAGAGATCGATCCCTCACTCAGCACAGGGATCCATCCCTCACTCAGCACAGGGATCCATCTGTCACCACAGGGATCCATCCCTCACTCAGCACAGGGATCCATCTGTCACCACAGGGATCCATCATCCAGCACAGGGATCCATCACCCAGCACAGGGATCCATCCCTCACCCAGCACAGGGATCCATCACCCAGCATAGGGATCCATCACCCAGCACAGGGATCCATCCCTCACTCAGCACAGGGATCCATCCCTCACTCAAAACAGGGATCCCTGAATCAGCACAGGGATCCATCACCCAGCACAGGGATCCATCCCTCACTCAGCACAGGGATCCATCACCCAGCACAGGGATCCATCCCTCACTCAGCACAAGCTTTTCGGAGCTGTCAGTCCCATGCTCAGGCAGGAACGTGGCTTTCAGCTCCAGTGGCACTCATGGCTTGTGTCCCTGTGTCCTTGTCCCACAGAGAAGCAGGGTCCCGAGCGGAAGAGGATTAAAAAGGAGCCCGCCACCAGGAAGCCTGGCCTGCTCTTCGGCATGGGGCTCTCGGGGATCCGGGCAGGGTACCCGCTCTCCGAGCGCCAGCAAGTCGCTCTCCTCATGCAGATGACAGCAGAAGAGTCTGCAAACAGCCCAGGTGAGCCTGGGGAGGGAGTTTGTTCTGAGGGGTGGGCAGGCTCCAAAACGTCCGGAATTCCCGGCTCCCGGGGTCACCAGGGGTTCAGGTGCAGCAGCAGGGCTGAGCTGCCACCCCTGGCATGGTGCAGGGGGGCTGGTTTGCTGCTCTCTGGGGTCTCACTGCTCCCACAGGGTGACTCCAGGTGTGGCACCACTGGGATCCACACGTGGCTCTGGCTGCCCTTCCTTTTTCCAGTGTCCCTCAGGCCCAATCCAGATCACCACCCAGCCTGTCCTGGCTGCTCAGCTGCAGCTTTGCTTCCATGGGAGCCTCCTCCACCTCTGCCCTGTGTTTCCCACTGGCCTTTCAGGCTATCTCAGTAAAGGAGGATTGTGAATAAAGACAAAATATCATCCCCTGCAGGTTTTTAATGTTTCTTCTCTTGGAAGAGGATAAGATGTGTAACCACCGCAGCTCTGACTTGAGGTGTGGAACAGCTGGAATGTGTTTACCACGGATTTTGTGTTCTAGTAATTCTTATCTGTTGCAAACGTGCCTCCCCTGGTTTTTGGGGGCTCTGTGCTATCTGTGTGCTCACATCCACATCCTACACACAACACTGCAGCCAAAAAAACACCAATCTTGCTGCTTATGTTGCAGTTATTTGGGAAAACTAAAAGGGAAAAAGCTGCAGAGCATTCCAGTGTTCTCCCAGGAAATGCAGTCTCCTCCCCAGGCTGTCAGACCTCACATGTGCTTGGTAAAAGGCCGCTTCCCTGGGGAATTGAGGTTTGAGGGTAAGGAGCTGCATTGTCTGCTCCCGGATCACGGGATTGCCCACAGTGTTTGCCAGGACTGCAGCTCTCCAGTGGGTCTGGCAGCCCGAGATTCCCATCTCCGTGGGACACACACAGGCTGCTCTGTTCACATCCACTCCAGAGCTTGGGTTGCCTCTTGCTGCCTTGTGCTGAATATTTCGGGAAGAGCCGAGACGAAGCGTGATGCACGAGCTCCCTCTAAGGGCTTAGGAATCCTGTGGAATGGCAACCCCTGACGCTGTTTCTCTCCTCCCTGCAGTTGACACAACACCAAAGCATCCCTCTCAGTCTACAGTTTGTCAGAAGGGAACTCCCAACTCTGCCTCCAAAACCAAAGATAAAGTAAATAAGAGAAACGAGCGAGGAGAGACTCGGCTGCATCGCGCTGCCATCCGCGGGGACGCCCGGCGCATCAAGGAGCTCATCATCGAGGGTGCAGATGTCAATGTGAAGGACTTTGCAGGTACACAGCCCAGGAATCCCAGCTTGGTTCCCACCTGGTTGCACGTTCCACCTCCAGGAATGACTCCCACCAGAATGAGTAGTTTGTTTCTACCATGGGGTTGCTCCTTGGAAAGAGGGGGTTTGCCAAAAATTGTGGTTTTGCTCTTTGAAGAGGAAAAAGTCTTTTTGCCCTTTATTAAAAGAACCCAGAAGAACCAAACAACAAAAAACCACATAAAAATATCTCCCAAAGCATCCGTTTTCTTGTTGGATTTTGGGAGCAGAGTTCCCAGGTTGTGCAGTCTGCTTGAGGTGGTGAAGCTGGGCTGGGCAGGATCCAGAGAATCCCTGGAGCTGTTGTGGCTCCACACACCAAAACTGACCAGGCCACTCTGGACCATTCCCTTCTGCCCTTGCACAGGGTGCCATGTTGGAAGTCTGTAGGGGGATTTGCCAAGGGAGGTGGGCTGGTTTAGCTCTATTTTTACTTAAAATAGAAGGAATTATGTGCACAGAAATAATGTTGAGAGTGGGTTTGTGAAGTCATCGCTCTGGAGTTGGGGGGCTGATGCCTGTGAATTTTTGGGAGTTGTTTTTAAGGACTGAATGTGGGGGTGCTGCTGATGGGGAGGGAATGTGAAGGGCAAGGTTAGGCTCTCACCAGGCACCCAAGTTGGAGGAGCTGTTGACCATCCTAACCCTCAGCTCAGGAGTAGCACCATCTCCTCCTCCTCTCCTCCTCCTCAGCAGTGCTGCCAGGCTCCTGCTGAGGGTGGTGGGATGAGATGGGAACAGCCCTGAGTCCTGCAGGGAGAGGACAGCCATGGGATGCTGGTGAAGGGGTGATGAAGGTTCGGTGGGGCTGGATCAGCCTTTCTTCAGCACGTCCTAGAGCCTGACTTTGCTCTTTGCTGTTCTCTTGGCGTGATTTTGGGGCTATAAATAGGTACGGCTGTTCCTCCACCCGTGTGATTAATCCCAGTGCCAGACTGAAGTATCAGTTGTGATTAATTCTGGGCACAGGTGCCCCCTCCAAAGGCTCCGAGTGAAGGTAACGGAGCGCGCTCCCACGGCGCTATCAGCAAAACACCGGAGCAGCCGCGCCGGGGAGCTTCAAAACAGGCTCTGCTTAAAAATAGTCTGTTTGAACACGATAAAATATTTTGTTCTGCGCTCTTCAGAGATTTGTTTGAGAGCTTGAGCTGCCGTTACTGTGGAGACGCTGCTGTTCGGTTTCCCCCCGAGCCCAGGCCAGTGTTCCTGTGTTTGGAGAGCACACAGAAAATCTGTGTGGGGGCTGTTTGAGCCCTGTCTGCAGTTCTGAGCTCAGGCCTGGTCTAGGCACCAGGGTTTCCCTTACGGAAGGATTGGAACCTAAAGCCAAACCTAAAGGAGCTTAAGAGAACGCTGGAGAGGGACATTTCACAGGACCATGGAGTGGGAGAACAAGAGGGAATGGCCTTAAGCTGACATAGGGCAGGGTTAGATGGGATGTTAGGAAGAAATTCTTCCCTGTGAGGGTGGTGAGGCCCTGGCACAGGTTGCTCGGGTAAGCTGTGGCTGCCCCATTGCTGGGAGCATTGAAGGCCTGATTGGAGGGAACTTGGAGCAACCTGGGCTAGTGGAAGAAGTCCCTTCCCATGGCTGGGGTTGGACTGGATGAGCTTTAAGATCCCTTCCAACCACAACCATTTCATGACGGTATAAAAAGGAGAATGGATTTAAGACCTGCCTTTCACATGACATCAGCAATTCTCCTTATTTCCCGTGTAAAACTTCTCATTTCCAGGGACTGTGTCAGGTCTGACTGTAGCACATGGTGTGACCCGAGGGAGAAGCAGGATTGATTCTAGGACTGCCTGACAGGAGCAGAGGGGCAGAGCTGCAGGTTCCTTCCTGCTGTGCCGTGGGCATCAGGGCAGCACAGCCCTGACCACGCTGGCCCTGCAGGCTTTCCCCGTGTCTCGGTGTCACTGTGAGGGTGCTGTCCTGAGTGTCCCTGTCCTCCTGCAGGCTGGACGGCGCTGCACGAGGCCTGCAACCGGGGCTACTACGACGTGGCCAAGCAGCTGCTGGCGGCGGGCGCCGAGGTCAACACCAAGGGGCTGGACGATGACACCCCCCTGCACGACGCGGCCAACAACGGCCACTTCAAGGTCAGCTGTCTGGGATTCCCTGCTGGGCTGGGAATGACTCTGCTGGAAACCTGTGCTTCGAGCAGCCCGCTGTGAAAGCACTGAGGTTCTGGGTGGTTTTGTCTCATTTCCCATGGAGTGGGCAGGAATTCGTGTTCAAGGCCAGGTTGGACAGGGGCTTGGAGCAGCCTGGGTTAGTGGAAGATCTCCCTGCTCGTGGTAGGGATGGGATTGAAGGTCCCTTCCAGCCTAAATTATTCCCTGATTGAATGAATTTCCCTGTTTTAGAGGTGTCGAGTGTTTTAGTTGATGCTCCCCTGCACAGGGGATAGTTCATTCTTCTGGAATTGGGACAGGAGCATGATTTTTTGCCTTGTTCTTCCCCCTTCTTTCCTGCCCACGTTGGTTCGTAGAATCACAGGATCATTAAGGTTGGAAAAGACCTCCACAATCATCAAGCCCGACCATTAACCTGATGCTGCCAGTGCACCACTAAACCCTGTCCCTAAATGGTTTTGGAATACTTTCAGGGATGGTGATTCCACCACTTCCCTGGGAATGTTGCTGGGGCTTTTCTCTTACATTAGTACCATAAGGTGTGTCCTGAAGACAACACTACTTTAGTTATGTATAAAAATCACGCAATAAAACCCTGGAATCAAAACACTGTGAGCATCTTCAAGCCTCAGTTTCTCTTTTCAGGTGGTGAAATTGTTGTTGCATTATGGAGGGAATCCTCATCAAAGCAACAGGAAAGGCGAGACACCTTTGAAAGTAGCGAATTCTCCCACCATGGTGAACCTGCTCCTGGGGAAGACCACGTACCCCTCCAGTGAAGAGAGCTCCACAGGTGAGACTGGCCTTTCTGAGGCCATGGCAGTGACAGCTGTGGCCTGCAGCTAACACAGAGACCTGAAGAGGACAGTGAAGTTAGTCTCTGGTCAGATGCTGCCATGGTCAGGAGCCCACCCGTAGCTATAACCCAAATTCAGACAACAAAACCAGCAGGTTCAGCTTGGGGGCTGTTTGCCCTGGAAGCCAGCATTGAGGTTGCTTCTCTGCAATGCAGTTGGGATGTAGGATTGCAAGCCAGTTGCAGATAAATGGATGTCTTACCTTTGGAAGGTGGGTAATTCCAGTGGAGAGGAGGAGGTTTGTGTGCCTGCCCTGTGTTCCTGTCCTTCAGCTGTCCCAGCACTCGTGTTTCAGGTTCTGCTTCCAGGCTGTCCCTGCTAGAGCCTCTTCCACCAGTGCCACCATTGTGGGACACTCTGCAGGTTTTAATTAGTGCAAATTAGAGTTTTCAGTCTTTGGGGAGCCTTGACCTACACTGTGTGCAGTCATAACCCTGTTCCCAAGTTCCCATGATACACCCAGGATGTTATTTTGAGGAACACCCCATGCAGGTTGGAGATGGAGGAGCTTCCTTCCAAAAAGATCCTCCAGCCCGGCATTCCGTGCTGTTGGCTGCCAGCTTGCAGAGGCTGATTGAGGCCAAAGGGCATCAGGGCTGTTTGCAGGGGTGGTTGTGTGCAGGAGACCAATGATGTTCCCTCCCCAGAGCCCTTGGCAGTCCTTAACACTGTTCTTCTCTCTCTGCAGAGACCTCAGAAGAGGAGGACGCTCCTTCCTTCGCTCCCTCCAGCTCCGTTGATGGCAATAACACAGACTCAGAGTTTGAGAAGGGTTTGAAGCACAAGCCCAAGGCCCAGGAGCCCCCCAAAACCATCACCCCAGTGAAGGATGAGTACGAATTCGATGAGGACGATGAGCAGGACCGGGTCCCGCCGGTCGATGACAAACATTTGCTGAAAAAGGATTACAGGAAAGAGACTAAAGCAAACAGTTTCATTTCCATACCCAAAATGGAAGTGAAAACTTATACTAAAAATAACACAATTACACCAAAGAAAGCTGCCCACCGCATCCTGTCGGACAGCTCGGACGAGGAGGAGACCAGCGTGGCCGTGGGCGCGGGGGAGAAGCTGCGCCTCTCCTCCCACTCCATATTGCCCAGCAGCAAAATTCGGGAGCCCGCCAGCACCAAGGCGCCCAAGGAGAAAAGCAAAGTGAAAAAGAAGCGGAAGAAGGAGACAAAAAGCAAAGAGGTTCGGTTTGGCAAAAAAAATGACAAGTTTTGTTCCTCTGAATCAGAGAGTGAAAACGTGGAGAGTGAGGAGGATGATAGAGACTCTCTACAGAGCTCTAGCTGTGTAAAGGACTCAAGGCTAGTGCTAAAGGAATCCTCCTTGTTTAACTCTCTGTCTGCCTCATCGACCTCTTCACATGGGAGTTTAGCATCCCAGAAACATAATCCCAATCTTACAGAACAGCACTCCAAGCACTGGAGGACGGACAATTGGAAAACCATATCTTCTCCAGCTTGGTCAGATGTCAGTTCCCTATCGGACTCCACCAGGACGAGGCTGACGAGCGAGTCAGATTACTCGTCCGAGGACTCGAGCTTAGAGTCACTAAAGCCAGTCAGGAAGAAACCAGAGCACAAAAAGAAAAACACCTCCCACAACACTGTTTCTGAGAAAAAGAATTCATTCCATAGCAATGTGGATGGAGCAATTCCAAAGCTGGACAAGGAGGGGAAGGTTGTTAAAAAGCATAAAACAAAACACAAACATAAAAACAAGGAGAAGGGACAGTGTCCCATCAGCCAAGACATTAAAATAATCAAAACATTTTCTTTTGAGTTTGAGGACTCTAAACAAAAGCCTGAGAAAGGCTTGATAGTAGAGACAGAAAATCCAGTCGAAAACAAGTTGAAAGTGTTAAAGCACGATAGGGAACATGGTAAGAAAGAGGAAAAGCTCCCCAAAGGTAAAGCAGAGGAGAAGGAGTGGTTGTTTAAAGATGAGACTGGAAAATCCTCAAAAGAGGAGAAATCGTTAAGAAAAATCAAAGATGGTAGTAAAGACCTGAGCAAATCCTTCAGAGAAGGATTGAGTAAATCAGAAAAAGAGAAACCTGTCAAGGAGAAATCTCCCAAGGAGGAGAAGCCGAGAATACACAAGGAGGAGAGAAAGAAGAAGTCAAAGGACAAGCAGTCCAAATCTGAGAAGAAGAATGAGCTGAAGGAGGAGAAGGTTTCTAAACTAGAGAAAGAAAAATCCTTCAAGGAAGAGAAGGAAAAATGCAAAAAAGAAAAACTTTACAGGGATGAGTCTGGTTTTGATGAGTTTAATAACAAAACTCAGTTTGCCGAAAGCGAGGACACGAAGTTCAGCCTTTCGGACGATCAGCAGGAGAGGTGGTTTTCAGACTTGTCCTCTGATTCATCCTTCGATTTCAAGGGTGAGGACAGCTGGGATTCTCCAATAACGGATTTCAGGGAGATCAAAAATGACACCGTGGCAAAACTAATCATAGAACCCGTGAAAGAGGAAATTAAAGACAAGAAAAAGGAAAATAAAGTGAAAGAGAAGAAGGACTACAGCGAGAAGCGGAATGAAAAGGACTCTTTCTTAAAGAAGAAGGAGAGGGATTACGTGGAGAAAAGCTCCGAGAAGAAAAAGGACCAAACAGACAGACACAAAGTTACTCCCAGTTACTTGCCTGAAAAGGATAAGAAAAGGAAGGATTCTGTGGAGACTGGCAAGGAGAGGAAGGAAAAAGACACAGGTGAAACCAACAAAGACAGGAAAGATTCCTCTGATGGCTCTAAAGAGCGAAAAGATCCCAAGACGAAGCAGGAGGAGCCCTATCGAGATGACTTCAAGGAGTACGGCTGTGAAACATTCTTCAAGGATAAGTCTGACCCTGAGTTCAGCGGGAAAGCCCTGGAGAGCTGGGAGAGGCACCATTCTGGGAAGGAAAAGGAGAAGAAAGATGCTCCTGATAAAGAAAAAAAAGAAAAGGTGAAGCCAGAAAAATACAAGGAAAAATCCAAAGAAGTCGACAAGGAGAAAAATGAAAAAGCTGCTCCAGAGAAAATCCTGAAGGACAAAGAACTAGAGAAGAGCTTCAAAGAGAAGAAAGAAACTAAGGAGAAGTACAAGGATCTTCACAGCAAAGACAAGGAGCGGAAGAGTTCTTTCGACCAGGTGAAGGAGAAGAAAGAGAAAAGCTTTTCCGCAGACAGAGACGATTTCTCGGAGAAGAAGGACGAGAAGAAAGGCAAGGAGAAGAGCTGGTACAGCATCGCTGACATCTTCACGGACGAGAGCGAGGACGAGAGGGACGATTACAGCCTGAGCGGGTTCAAGGTGGGCGACGCGGCCGGCAGCGAGATGCATCGCCTGGACAGCCTGCAGGACAAGGACGACGGCGCGGCGGCCGAGAAGGAGCTGTACCCCGACAAGCACCGCAAGTACTCGTCCGACCGGCAGCACTCGGAGAAGCAGAAGGATAAGGAGTCCAAGGAGAAGAAAAAGGACAAAGGGACATCGGAAGGGGGAAAGGAGAAGAAGGAGAAGAGTTCCTTTGAGAAACACAAAGAGAAGAAGGATAAAGACTCCAGTGAGAAGTACAAGGACAGGAAGGAAAGAATGTCCATAGATTCCACTCAGGAGAAGAAAAACAAGCAGAAGCTCCCGGACAAGGTTGAGAAGAAACACACCAGTGACGACAAGGTGAAAAGCAAACATAAGGAGAAGCCAGACAAGGAGCATTCCAAAGAGAAGAAGTCTTCAAAAGGAGGGGAGTCGGAGAAGAGCCTGCTGGAGAAACTGGAGGAGGAGGCTCTGAATGACTACAGGGATGACTCCAATGACAAAATCAGCGAGATCTCCTCTGACAGCTTCACGGACAGAGGGCAGGAGCCAGGACTCACCAGCCTCTTCGAGTCTTCTAACCTCTCTCTGACCGACGCCGCTGAAGAAAAGTTTAAGGACTCTCTCCCTTTACCCTGCCTTCAGGACAAACTCAAGGAGAAGGAGAGGCACCGACATTCCTCATCTTCCTCAAAGAAAAGTCACGAGAAGGAAAAAGCAAAGAAAGAGAAGACAGAGAAAAAGGAAAAATCAGAAGAATTCAAGGACTCCAGCAGCAGAAAGGATTCCACTCACTATGAAAAGGATTTCTCTGTGGATGGGGAGGCTTTTGGCTCTTCCTACAACATGAAGGCAGACGCTGATGAGGAACCGGAGAAGAGCATTGATTACTTATTTTCTGAAAAGAAGGATAAAAATGATTCTGAAAGAGAGCTGTCAAAGAAGGCGGAGAAAGAAAAGGCTTACGGTTCCAGCTCCATCAGCACAGCTAAAGAGAAAAAGAAGCGGGATAAACACAAGGAAAAATGGAAGGAGGAAAAGGAAAAGCATAGGGACAAACACACAGATGGTTTCTTCAAACATCACAAAGATGAGCCAAAGTCGACACTTAAAGATAAGGATGGGCCTCAAGTTACCACCTTCAAAGATAAATCCAAGGAGGACAACCTCAAATTCGGTGACACCAAACTGAAGGAGAAGCTTAAGGAGAATCAAGACAAAGACAAGTCAGAGTCCATAAAAATAAGCAATGGGAATGAAAAAATAACCCTTTCCAAAGACAGCGGCAAGAAGGACACCAGGCCGAGGGAGAAACTTCTGGGAGATGGTGATCTGATGATGACCAGCTTTGAGAGGATGCTGAGCCAGAAGGACCTGGAGATTGAGGAGCGCCACAAAAGGCACAAGGAGAGAATGAAGCAGATGGAGAAAATGCGGCACAGGTCCGGGGACCCCAAGTTGAAGGACAAGCTGAAAAGCTCGGAGGATGTGCGCAAGAGGAGCCTGGATCTGCCAGCCAAGAAGCCGCTAACGCTGGACACGCAGCTCAAGGACAAGAAACTCAAGGAGTTGGGTCCCCTGACTCCTATTCTGTCACCGGAAAACAAGGCACAGCCTGCTGTGGGGACAGACTCCAAGGACTGGATCACAGGTCCTCAGCTGAAGGAGATCCTCCCAGCATCTCCCAGGCCAGATCAGAACCGGCCCACGGGCGTCCCGACCCCGGCATCCGTCGTGTCCTGCCCGAGCTACGAGGAGGTGATGCAGACGCCCAGGACTCCGTCGTGCAGCAACGAGGACTACACGGACCTGATGTTCGAGTGTGCGGACTCTCAGCACTCGCTGCCCATCTCCACCATGTCCATGAACGCCTGCTCTCCTTCCTTCTTCGACAGATACACCAACGTTTCCAGCGGGCTCCCCGAGAACCCCAGCCAGACCCCGACCCGCACCATACCCTCCTCCAACCTCTACCGTTCCATCTCAGTGGATATCAGGAGGGCGCCCGAAGAGGAATTCAGCGTTGGAGATAAGTTTTTCAGACAGCAAAGTGTCCCAGCAACATCCAATTATGACTCTCCAGTGCAGCATTTAATGGAGGAGAAAGTTCCCCTTCCCTCTGTTCCTGCTGAGAAGTTCCAGTGTTTGTCTCCTGGGTATTATTCCCCGGATTATGGAGTTTCCTCACCCAAAGTGGAAGCTTTGCACTGCACACCGGGAGCCGTCAGCGGGGTCGCCCAGTCGCCCGAAAGTGTCTTTTCTGGTTTACAAGCAAAATCCTCCCCTTCGCACAGGGATGAGCTGCTGGCTCCTTCAGTGGAAAGTGCTCTTCCCCCTGACATCGGCATGCCCCTGGATACCACAGAGGAGCAGCAAGCCACTGCCTCCATCATGCCACCAGAATCCACCTACCTACCACCCATCGAAGAAAACCATTTTAGTTCGGGAATGCCCGAACAAAACAACATTGACTGGGATAACCCTGCCTCCCGAAACCCGGACGCCGCCATCCCTCCCAGCCTGATGGGCAACCCCGCAGAGCACTCTGTCACCTGGTCCATGGGCTCGGAGCTTCTGATGAAATCTCCCCAGAGGTTTTCCGAGTCCCCCAAACCTCCGCTCTGTTCCCTAGAGCCAATTCATCCTGCACCTGTAGCCTTCATTCCCACAGAGACTTCCTACCCCGTTTCTCCCATCTCGTACCCTCTGTCAGTGTCTGAACCGAGGCTGGAGGAAGTCAAGGAGGATGCTGAGGAAGCAGTTCCAGGAGAAATTGCAAATGCTGAAGAGCAAGCTCCATACATGTCCCCTACTAGGTTAGACACCTTCTTTAACAACTGCAAGCCTCTTTCAGAAGAAGCACCAGAGATCCCTCCAGAGCCCCCATGTGTGCCAGCAGAACCTCAGGCCGAAGTTGTCACCGCACCAGAAAACACCTACTTGGAAAACAACAACGCGGCACCCACCAGTGCGGAGGAGGCGGTGACGTGGCCCGACCCCTTCACCAACACCGAGGACGAACTGGACCTTGGCCCCTTCTCGCTCCCAGAGCTGCCACTCCAGCCTAAGGACGTGGCGGAGACGGAGATGGCCGAGGCGGAAGCGGTGGAGGAAAGCCCAGCAGCAGCTTCAGAGCCGAGCGCTGGGGTCATCAAAGCCGGCGCGTCCGTGATGGCGTCCAGTGAGCCAGAGGAGCCGCCCGCCAGCCAGGCAGCAGCCACCCTGCCCACGGACACAGAGCCACCAGCAGAGGAGCAGAAACCAGAAGTGGCCGCACCAGAAGCCGCCTCGGAAGCGCTGAACGCGGCTGAGGAGAAGGCAGCGGAGGACTCGGAAGCGCAGGTTTTCCAGCAGGCCCCGTCCGAGCCCGCGCAGGCGGAGAGCAAAGAGGTGGAGGCCGTGCACGAGGAGCTGTCGTCGGCTGGTGGGGTGGCAGAGGGCAGCTCCCAGCCCTGTCCTGCGCCCGTGGCCGGCTCTGAGGCCGGCGTTCCACAGGACGGTGCTGCGGCCCGTGGTGGGAGCCAGGCCCCGCCATCCCAGGCGGATGCGCCTCCTGGCAATGCTCAGGCAGAAATTGTTGAACCAGTACAAAAACCAGTAGCAGAAGCTCCCAAACCACCCAAAATAGAAGAGATTCCTCAGCGGATTACCAGGAACCGGGCTCAGATGCTCGCCAACCAAAACAAGCAGAACGCCGCCGCATCCGAGAAGGAATTTCCTCCCGTCTCCGCGCCCGTCACGCGTGCCAAAGGCCGCGTCACGGAGGAGGACGATTCCCAGGCTCAGCACCCGCGGAAGCGCCGCTTCCAGCGCTCCAACCAGCAGCTGCAGCAGCAGATCAACACGTCCACCCAGCAGACGAGGGAGATGATCCAGCAGACACTGGCAGCTATCGTCGATGCCATCAAACTGGACGACATCGAACCTTACCACAGCGACAGGTCCAACCCCTACTTCGAGTACCTCCAGATCAGGAAGAAGATTGAGGAGAAGCGGAAAATCCTGTGCTACATCACTCCCCAAGCTCCGCAGTGCTACGCTGAGTATGTCACCTACACAGGCTCCTACCTGTTGGATGGCAAACCCCTAAGCAAGCTCCATATTCCAGTGGTGAGTCACCTTGTGTCTTTAGCCTGTCCTTAGGAACTGTCCCCCCCCTCACTGGTACAGACACATCCAAGCTGTCCCCCATGCCTGTGACCACCTTGCAATGCCAATGTGTCCCAACCTCCCTTTAGAATATGACACCAAACCTGAGCCTGTAAGTGCCTGGCTGTGTGGTAAATGCAGTCCCTGAGTTGCTGCATTTTTGCAGAGAAGACCTTGGGCTGTGCTGAGGGGCCTGAAGTTTGGTCAGGCTTTAGAGCAAAGTTTGTAAGAATCCACCGGATTTGAGGCTAGAGGGTAAAACTGCTCCTGCAACAGTGTAGTAACAGGATAATGAACCTGGAACATGGGAAAAAGATGGCTCTTAACTCCTGCCATCATTTTCCCAAGCTCTGCTCCTTGACTTGGCACTGGGATCAGCATTTCACTGCTGTGCTGCAGGAGCAGCCTGGCTAATAAAAATGCATCAATAAACTTGGTGCTGCAGGTGGTAAATCTGGGATCCAGACTGGAGGAGTGTGACCAGGCTGCATTCCTTGCTGCACACCCTGTTCTGCAGCACGAGGGCGGGTCAGGCTCTGGTTCTTCTTGCCAAGTCCTCGCCCTCACTGAGTCTGAGCACTGGGGCAGGACCTTATCCTTGGCCGAGCCTCTCCACGGTCTCCTTAGGCACCCCCTGGGATGTCCCTGCCCCCTGTGTGGCCAGCACACGTTCTGGGGGCAGGCAGCCCCCGGGCTGTGCCCTGCAGAGGAGCTGCTCTCAGCCCTGCCTGTGCCCGCAGATCGCGCCGCCGCCGTCGCTCGCGGAGCCGCTCAAGGAGCTCTTCAAGCAGCAGGAGGCCGTGCGGGGGAAGCTGCGGCTGCAGCACAGCATCGAGCGGGTAAGGGCACACTCCAGCAGGGGAGCAGGGCCCGAATCTCCCCCGCTGGCGAGGCTCAGGCTGCCACACTCACTGCTCTGCTCTTCCTCAGGAGAAGCTCATCGTCTCCTGCGAGCAGGAGATCCTGAGGGTGCACTGCCGGGCAGCGAGGACCATTGCCAACCAGGCCGTGCCCTTCAGCGCCTGCACCATGCTGCTGGACTCCGAGGTGTACAACATGCCTCTGGAAAATCAGGTCAGTGCTGGGCTCAGCGGTGAGGAAGTGTCTCAGGGGCTCTGCATGACCCTAAGGGAGGTGGGCTTTTCTGGAGGCATGGAGGGAAGGATGGAGGCAGGAGTTACCAGTGCTCTCCTTGCTCAGGTTGCCCACTGCAGCACACAGGTGCAGGATGTCACCTGCCCCAGAGGGCAGCGTTATATGGGATAGTCGGAAGGAATTGTTCCCTGTGAGGGTGGGCAGGCCCTGGCACAGGGTGCCCAGAGAAGCTTGGCTGCTCCATCCCTGGGAGTGTTCAAGACCTGGGATAGTGGAAGGTGTCCCATGGCAGGGGGCGGAATGAGATGGGCTTTAAAGTCCCTTCCAATCCAAACCATTCTCTGACTTGGAACGAACATCATTTGCCTAATCTGTGTGCCGGGGAAGGAAATAGATCCAGGAATGTGGGACACAGGGAGTTGATGTCTGTCAGAAGCAGAGATGGCTCAGCTTTATCAGTGAGTCTTGGGACCCTCCATCCTTCTTGGTCAGCATGATCTGCACACTGGAAAGGTTTCCTTTACTACACTCTCGGGTGTCTCTTCCTGTGGAAGGAAGGGAAGAGAAACATTACACTGCTGCATTGCAGGAGGGATCCTGGACAGGTACAGGATCCTGAGATACATTAGTGAGCTGGGTATTGATCCAGGAGCTCTGATTTTTCCGTCGGCATTTCCCAGCCCAATGTCTGCTGCTGCTATCGCGGTGTGAGCTGAAGGAGTCAGAGAGGTGCAGGTGCTGTGATGGGCTGGCATGGACAGATTCCCTGCAAAGCAAGGAGATACAGGGAGTATGTGCACATGGGTTCATCCCCATCTGAGTCTGAATGCCTGGAAAGGGCTGCAGGAGCAGCTGGCAGCAGTGATGTGCATCCTCCCTCCCTGCAGGCGCCGCAGTTCCGAGGAGTGTGCGCCCCAGGAGGGGCTTAAATGTGGCCTGTGAGACCTGGGACTGCCCAAAGTACAAAACTAATCCTGTGTCCCTCCCTTTGCTGTCCTGTCCTCAGGGAGACGAGAACAAATCGGTCAGAGACCGTTTCAACGCGCGACAGTTCATTTCCTGGCTGCAGGACGTGGATGACAAGTACGACCGGATGAAGGTGAGAGCTCCAGGCAGGGGCGTTCCAGGGGGGTTCTGCCTGTGGCTGGAGCCTGGGAGCTGCCTTGGTGGTTTCCAGCACAGAGTGGGTGTCCAGAGATTGTCAGTGTTGTGTGGGAGTGAATGCTCTGGAGTGCTGACAAGGCTTTCAAACCCAAACTTTGGGGTTTGCCTGGGCTCCTGCTGGAGCTGGGCTCAGCAGACATTCCAAATCCAGGTGTGCTGTGTGTGTAATCCCTCGCTGCATTTAACACCGTGCCCACAGCGGCTGCGTGTCCCCTGCCTTTGCCTGCCGCTCGGCCCTCATGTCCCACTGTTGTTCCCCAATCCAGACGTGCCTGCTCATGCGACAGCAACACGAGGCAGCTGCCCTGAACGCGGTGCAGAGGATGGAGTGGCAGCTGAAGGTGCAGGAGCTGGACCCCGCGGGGCACAAATCCCTCTGCGTGAACGAGGTGCCCTCGTTCTATGTGCCAATGGTCGACGTGAACGATGACTTTGTGCTCTTGCCGGCATGACAGTTCCAGCCCAGGAGACATCACTGAACACTGGCAAGGACGGGAGCGCTCCGAGGTCGGGCGGTCGAGCTCACATTCACCCTTAACCGCTTGCTGATGAATCCCTGGTCAGAGGAGGAGGAAGCAGCTATCGGCAGAAAACAAAACGATAAGAAAAAAATAATTGCACTTTCTTCACGACGTGTCCCTCGCTTCCGGACTGACGCGGCTCCGCGGGGCAGCGGGCCGGGCGCGGCTCCGGGCGGCGCGGGCAGCGGGCGCTCAGCGGCCCCGGGACTGGCCGAGGCGCGGAGGGAGGAGGCCAA
This sequence comes from Hylia prasina, assembly GCA_013397195.1. Taxonomy (NCBI): domain Eukaryota; kingdom Metazoa; phylum Chordata; class Aves; order Passeriformes; family Sylviidae; genus Hylia; species Hylia prasina. The sequence goes on along the minus strand of VYXD01011947.1, from coordinate 232,076 downwards.
GGACACCGTGTGTGTGTTGCAGAAGCTGCTGAGCGGGGCCAGCAACCACGTGAACCATGTACTTGTGAACACCGTGATTTCCAGCTCTCTGTTTTCCACCGGGCGCGGATCTCCTCTCGGAGAAGCTGCAGTAGGAAACCATGGGGGGGGGGAGGGGGTGTTTTGAGTTTCTCGTTCCATCATGGGTATGTCTAAAAAAAGAA
>VYXD01011947.1:208941-220843 GCA_013397195.1 Hylia prasina | reverse complement strand
CCTCCCCCCCGCCGGCGCGGTCCCGGGGGTCCCGGCGCGGCCGGGATGGAAAGCTGCGAACCCCCGGGCTAAGGAGTGGAGGGGTTCTTGCCCTCCCGGGAAACCGAGCCCTGGGCCTGGCAAGGAATAGTACAACGCGTCGGTGACACTGGTGGCATCGCCTCGCCCCTGCTCGCCCGCCCAGCATTGTCCCTTCCCGGGCTCAAGAGCCCTCGGTGCCCTCCCGGTGCGCGTCACCGGCACGGGGATGGGGAACAAGGCGTGGGAAAGGGGATGCAGGGGGAGGGATGCAGGAGGCGTCCTGTCCATGCTCCGGAGCTGAGCGGTGGTGGCAGGGCTGGCGGTGTCCCCAAGGACGCGTCATGAGCGGGTGAGCGCCGGGCACCGCTGACCCGCGGCGCGGCCGGGCCGTGGCGAGGGCAGCGGCGCTCACTTGCCCGTCTGTCTGTCCGATCCCATCCGTCCGCCGCGCCGCCCCGTCACCCCGCATCAGAGTCGCGGCGAGGAGCGGCCCCGGCGGCGCTGGCCGGGGGTCCCGGCGGCTGCCCCTGCCCCTGCCCCCGACACGCCGTGGCAGCGGGGCGGCCGAGCAGATGTTCCCTGCCACCGGCACCGCACGCCGGGCTGGCAGACGTGACAGGCTCCGACAAGGCGCCAGCCCCGCTCGTGGGGACGGGGCTGCCGGTGGCGGGGACGGGGCTGCAGCACGACAGGGACCCCCGGCCCCCCTGCTGTCCCTGCCGTGACACCCCCTGCCCCTCAAACCGGGGCTCCCACTGCGGTGCGGGGATTTGGGGTCCCACAAATGCTGGGTCCAAGCAGGACCAGCCCGGAACAACTTCCCCCGCTGCTCTGGGTGCTGGGTCACCCTGTTTTGGAGGGCTCCCCCTCCCAGCTGACACCCCCTGACTGTCCAGCGGTGTCACAGCTGCTGGGACCGGTTGTGCCCACCGTGTGTGTTGGGACCGGTCACATCCGTAACGTGGGATGCAGCTGGACCCGTCATGACCCCGGTGTGGCACCAGGCATGTCCCTCACGTGTGGCACAGTGGGACCAGCTGTGACCCCAGTGCAGCGACCGGGGCGTCAGGGCAGTGCTCAGGAGGGCAGAGGGAGCAGCTGGGAGTGCAGAGGTGCCACACGCCGGCGCAGCCCCATAAAAGCCACCGGAGCTTGGATTTTATATGGCAATAAAAGATAATGTCGGCTATAAAGTGCTAGAGCGGGTCCTGGCGTGCCGAGCTGAGGGGGCACAGAGGGGTGGGCAGCCCCCAGCCCCCCGGGGACGCCCCAGCAGGGCAGAACCTCCTCGGGGCCAGCGGGTCCCCAGCTGCCCTCGGGTTGGGGACACCCCCGGCGCTGTCACAGGCTGAGGTTACGGTCGATGCACTAAAGCTGCTGCTTTGGGTTGTTGTTGTTGTTGTTTTAATGGTTTTATTGGGTGATGCTGGGCCGGGCCTGGCAGGCCCTAATGAAGGAGATTGATGGCTTAATCGCCGGCAGCCATTACGGGGTAATTGAATGGTTGTGTACATATGATCCGACCGCCAATGCCGATGTGGCTGGCGAGGGAAGCGCCTGGAGCTGGGGGGACACACAGAGCCCCCCCTGCACCCCGAGGGATGCAGCGTGGGGGGAGCAGAGCCCACGGTCCTGGCTGTGCTGCTGTTCCTGGAGGTCTCCAGGTTCATCCAGTGGCACTAGGTCACCCCATCTCCATCCAGCTCAGCTCCCAACCAGGGCACTGTCACCGCGTGCTTTAATGGGGCTTTTAATTAACAGGTCCCACCTACAGGGATGAACAGCGGTGTGGGAGAGGAGGTGGGAGCACGAGGGTCCTGCAGGATGGCAGCCCCAAACTGGGGGTCACCCCGACCACCCCCCCTGCAGGAATCCCCGAGGAGCAAACCTGGCAGAGGCCCAGGCAGCTCCCTGCGCGAGGTGTGAGTCAAACTGCTCATTCTGTGTGTGACAACCAGGTGTTTTACAGTATTTGCTACCTGTGATCATCCATCAAAGCAATCGATAGCGTTCCTGCAGAGTTTTATTAATGATCTTGTCACCGGGCTGGTGCGGGGTGCCCGGGGTTGTCGAGAATGATAGATCATTAAGAGCTTTTGCTGCTATTTATTCTCCAGTGACCTTGTCTCTCTCCATTGTTGCTTGCTTAAGAGTTATGAATGCGAGACATGATAATTTGATATTGATCTATTTGGTAAGTTAAAAAATTTACTGCATCGTTGATGTTTTAACAAAGGATCCGCTCAGGCCCTCCCGCTGGCGCTCGGCTGCACACGTGTGTCCCTGGGATGTGGGACACTGAGAGGTGGCTGCTGAGCTCTGGGTGTCCCTCGTGTCCCCATCACACAAAGTACTGAAATCCAGGAGATGCCGCTGTGGGCAGGGTGTTGGGATGGACAAACCCTGTGCAGGTGGGGTGGAGAAAGCCTGTCCCCATCCATACCCCCTTCCCTTTTTTCCCAACCCTTCCCTGCCCGCTCTGCCCAGCACCATGTGCTTGTCATGGCCCCCTCCATGGTCCCCTCCATGTCCTTTCCATGTTCTCTACATGTCCTCCCAGGTTTCTGGGGCTCTAGTGACCCTAACAAAGGAATCCCTGTAATTACCTGTGCTCCTTGTTCCTCTTGCCCTTCCTGGTGCTACCAGAGCCCCACCAGCTGCAGGGAAAAGCTGGAGCTCCTGCCACCCCCTCAGCACTGGGCAGGATCAGACCAGATGGAGCCACTGGCTGGGGGCTCACAAGACACAGGCACTGTCCCCCCCTGGCATTATCGACCCCCCAGGGCTGGCAGCTCATGTGTGGAGTCAAACAGGGACAAACTTCCACGTGTAAGGCTGGGATTTATCAATAGGCACTGGGATCACTTACTGGTGGTGGGTGCACTGGAAAATATAGTCAGTATTAATGTGTGGTTTTGGATTTATTCTTTATTTCTGCTGGGATCCTGCCACCTGGGAGGGTGGGCAGGCCCTGGCACAGGGTGCCCAGAGAAGCTGTGGCTGCCCCTGGATCCCTGGAAATGTCCAAGGCCAGGCTGGACAGGGCTTGGAGCACCCTGGGACAGTGGAAGCTGTCCCTGCCCATGGGGCTGGATGGGCTTTAAGGTCCCTTTCAACCCAAACCATTCTGGGATTCTGTGATTCCTGCAAAGGGCTCCCACACAAGGAAACCCTAACTGTGCAGCTCTGGCTCAGCTCAGCCAGGCAGGAAAAATCCTACTTTTATTGGACATTACTGAAGGACCAGGCTGCAGCGAGCCGTGGATCAGGGCCAAGCCCCCCGGGTGGGCACTAGGCTGGGTAAAAGCGCTTCAGGAGCTCCTTCTTGTTGACTTTGCCCATCTGGTTGCGCGGGATCTCCTCCACCACGATCAGCTCCGTCGGGATGGTGTAGGGAGCCATGATGTCCCTGGAACACCAAATCGCAGCTGTTACAGCTGGGCAGGACGGGCTGAGCCCTCCCGGGAGCACTCAGAGCCCCGAGCAGCCCCACCTGGGACCCCCGCCCACATCCCAGGAGCCCATTTAAGCTCGGCCCCTCCGGGGATGCGCGGTGGGACGTTTGCTCCCAGCCCGTCTCCGCAGGGAGCGGACCCAAACTGGGGACGCCTCAGCTGGGATCAGCGACCCTTCCCGAGGGCAGGGACAGCACCGGCGGTGTGAGGGGCTCCCCCCGCGCTCCTGGTGCCGGTTCAGGAGGGGACCGCAGGTGAGCCGCCCCCCCGGGAGCGTCGGTGACTTGTCAGCGAGCGCAGCCCGAGCATCGCGCCGTGCCCTTTGCGGAGCGCGCAGGGGACGCTCCGCCGCCTTCTGCTGCCCGTGTGTCACCGACCCGCGGCCGTGCCCGGCTCCGGCAGCGCCCTGGCACTGACTCTAACGCGAGGTGCCAAGTCTGCCGAGCCCTTGGAGCCCCGGCCGCCTCCTCCCCCCGCCGCCACCAGCACCCGGCCATATGGAGCCGCTAACTCGGGATGGCGCCTGTCGCCGGGAAGCACCATCGGAGGCGAAAGCCGCAAAATGAATCACTCTGAAGAGGGACATGTGTCTCCTGCCAGGGAGTGCGAGAACAGGGGCCGAGCGAACCTAAGTGACATAAAAAATAAAGGGGAGAGACAGGGCGAGAGGGAGAGGCGGGCGTGGAGCCGGGCAGGGAGCACAGCCGGACCCTCCGGGAGCTTTGTGTTCAAGGGCACAAGAGCAACGTCCCTGTCACAGAGCTGGGGACAGCGATGGGAAGAGACGTGCAGGGAACACTCGGGGAGGGGGGGCAGGCAGGGCAGTACAGGGGGGGCTGAGCAAAGCCCCCTGCCTGGTACAGGGACCCCCAGAACAGCCGGGGGGATCCCCAGAGCCACAGGTGGGGGATGAAGGGATCTCCTGGCTGGGTCACCAATGTCCCTGGCACGAGACTTAGGGATGAGCAGCCACCTAAAGCAGAGTGAGCATCTCTCCAAGGAGGAAAAGCTGAGAGCTGGGCTTGCTCAGATGGGAAAAGAGACTTTTTGATAGGGCCTGGAGTGCTTGGACAAGGGGGAATGGCTTCCCACTGCCAGAGGGCAGGGTTAGATGGGATATCGGGAAGAAATTCTTCCCTGTGAGGGAGGTGAGGCCCTGGCACAGGGCACCCAGAGAAGCTGTGGCTGCCCCTGGATCCCTGGCAGTGTCCAAGGCCAGGTTGGATGGGGCTTGGAGCAACCTGGGCTAGTGGAAGGTGTCCTTGCCCACGGCAGGGGCTGGCACGGAGTGAGCCTTAAGACCCTTTCCCACCGACACGATCCCTCTGTGATCCTGTGACGTGTCCCTGATGAGGACACTGCTGGCTTTGAGCCTGCTCCCCCCTGTGTCCCTCCCTCCCTCCCCATTCCCTCCGGTGGGGTTTTACCTGGCCCATTCCCTCAGGTCCCTGACGGAGAGCATCTCTCCCCTGCGCAGCTTCACCACGGCGCTGACCCGCTGCCCCCACACCACGTCCGGGGCCCCGATCACCGCCACGTCTGCAGGGACAGCGGGACTGGGCTCAGCAACCTCGGCACTGCTGGGGCCCAGGTGGGCACTACAGGGCTGCAGGTGTGAGCAGGGAAATGCCAGCACGGGAAAGCACCGTGGGCCTCTGTGCTGACACAAGAACAGAGGTTTTCAGCACGGAACACAGGCAGGGAGCTCCGCGGTGTGAGAATTTGGAGTCGAGGGGGAGGAAGATGATGTACAGAGTGGTGTGGAGCTGGGGGCACCACTTCTGACCCCTCGGGCAGGGCAGATTTAGTTACAGCCTGGTTTCCAAAATCAGACAGGAGCCGCTGCCGACTCAGCTCTGCCTTGGGAGAGCAGAACTGTGGGATTTAAACATCCCCTTGTTGGGAGGGAGCTCCAGGCATGAGCCCTTGGGAGCCTCATGCAGCTGCTGAGCCAGGGCTGCCCCCAGAGCTGCGTCCCCTCCGGGCAGGGAGCAGGAGAGCACAGACCTGTGATGTGGGGGTGTGTCAGGAGGTGACGCTCCACCTCCAGCGCGCTGATTTTAAACCCTCCGTTCTTGATGATGTCCACGGAGGTGCGGCCCTTGATCCAGTACACTCCATCCTTGTAGGCTGCTGTGTCTCCTGGAAAACAAACAGCTCCATCACAGGCTGCTCCCTTGGGCCCTCGCTGCCTCTCCAGGCATGTGGGTGTGGTGCTGCAGGGGGGAATGGCTTCCCACTGCTACAAGGCAGGCTTGGATGGGACACAGGGAAGGAATCCTTCCCTGTCAGGGTGGGGAGGCACGGGTTGTCCAGAGAAGCCGTGGCTGCCCCATCCCTGGAGGTGTCCAAGGCCAGGTTGGCTTGGAGCTACCTGGGATAGGGGAAGGTGGAACGAGATGAGCTTTAAACTAAAATATTCTGTGATTCCGCAAAAAAGAAAGAAGAAAGGTGGGGAATGACACTGGGAAAACGAGCCTGTCCTGAGCAAGATGTTTGGTCCAACCTGTCCCTCCCACAGGTGTGATCCCAAAATCAGCCCAGGTCCCACAGGACGTGCCAGAAGTGATGCAGTTTTCACACCCCATTTCCAGCTCACCTCTGGCACTGTGGGGTTTGCATGTGGTGCAGCAAAGGCCCAGAGGTTTATGCTGTCAGGGCAAGGAAGCATCAGAATCAGTCCTGAAAATCCAGGCTGTTCCCCAGAAGAGCTGTGTCCCTGCTCAGCTGGCACCTGCCAAAATGCTGAGAAGCTCAACTCAGCCAGGGAATGATTAATTGTTCCTGTATTTGCCTGCCCCTTGGCACTGTGTGGATGTTAAAGGCTGTCTGGAATATTCAGAAGTTGGGGGAAAGTTTGAAACTGGGGCTCTCTGGGTGTTTGGCTGCTTGCAGTGGGAAGGAAGCCGTGGCTGCTGCCACGAACTGCCTTCTGCACCCAGATCCTGTGGTGTGTGACTGGCACACGATGGCACAGGGGACACGAGTTAAAGGTGGCACTGGGAGAGCCAGGAGCAGGAGCTGCTTATTCACACAGAGAAGATGGGGAGAGGAGAGAGAATTCAGCCCTGGTTCAGTGGCACACAGCTCCCATGTCGTTCTTTGGGATGTCAGTACAGGAAAACAGGCACATTTGCTTCTCCTCTGCCCTGATGGGGTCAATGATCCCTGGACAGTTCTGCTCCCCTTCCACCCCTGTGCTCCCCACAAGCGCCATCACTGCTTCCCACACGGATCCCTCCATTCCAGTGGCGGCACAGCACGGGGAGGGGATGTGTCACATTATTATTGTGACTGTTGTGAGCTCCTGGGACCAGCTCTGTAATTCCCCCCGTCTCTTCCTTTTCATCTCCTCTCCAGCACCAGGCCCCGGCTGTCACTTCCCACGCTGACAGCCCGGAGTGCTCTGGGGGATGCCATCCACTGAGGACAGCCCCGTTACCCTCTGCCCTGCACCATCTGCCTCCAGCCCAGCACATCAGGCAGCCCGTGCAGAGGCACATCCAGCATTTCCTGCTTCCCCAAGCCGGTGGGGAATTCCCAGACCAGGGACACCAGTTAAAAGGATGCTGAATTTGCTCAACGCCTGTCCCCAGCAGTGCTGAGTGTCACTTCCAAAGTGGTGCTGCCCTGAGAGCCACAGCAAGGACTGTGCCTGTCTCCAAGGGGGTCACAGGTGAGCCCCTTGCCCCACGAGCCCACCAGCCCTTGTGGGCAGCTGCTGCTGGAGTTGTGTTCCATCCACCCCAGCCGCTCCATCCAGCAGGACCCAGCTCCGAACCACAACCAGCACTCCCTGCCCTCGGCCAGCTGCGCCAGGAAGGGAATTTTGGCTGATGTCTCTGACACCCCATCTCCTCCTCTGCCTGCCTGGGCCACTCCAGCCAGCTCCTGTCAGCACACAAAGCCGTGGCAGCAGAACCTGGTGGCACGTGGCTGCCGAGGCCGTGGGATTATTGCTTCCCTGACAGCAGCCGTCACCGCTACCTTTGGATTTGTTTCAAGATGCTCAGTGGGCATCTGTTCTGCGAAATGTTAAAGGCTCTGCTGAGCTGCATATTGAGCAGGCTCTGCCCTTTGCTGGAGTTACAGGCGGTTATAGATATATTTATCCAGTTAAAAGCACGGAATTAGGGAAAGGTTTGGCTTCGAAGGACCTTAAAACTCATCTTGTTCCACCCCCTGTCGCAGGCAGGGACACCTTCCACTGTCCCAGGTTGCTCCAAGCCCCGTCCAACCTGGCCTTGGACACTTCCAGGGATCCAGGGGCAACCAAAGCTACTGTGGGAACCTGTTCTCACCCCTCACCACCCTCCCAGAGAGATGCAGAAGGAGATGTGCAATGGAGACCAACATTTCCCAACTCCAACTGCAGAGATTTCTGCCGTGAGGTTCTTCAAGTTGCAAAATCCTGACTGCCAACACAAAAGGGCCCTTGGGACTCTGCTGTAGTTTGAGCAGCTCCTTCACTGAGTGCTGAGACCGTGTGGGGACCAACAGGAGCTGCTTCCCAGGACGTGGGGAACAAGAGCCCCTTTGCTCCTTGAGCTGAGCTGCAGAATCAAACCCTCACCTGTGTCAACACCCTCACCCACGGAGCAGTTTGTTCCTGGCAAACACAGCACAATTCCCACATCAAAGGTACAACCAACTATTGACCTGGGAACACTTTGGCTGGAGAAATGAAGCACTGAGTGGCTTTGGGGAGCTCTGAGATAGCTGAAGTATGCATTAAAAAAAAAGGCTTTTTATGTAAATCAGGTGACTTCAGCCTGATCTAGACAGAGGGTCAGGAAAAGCAGGGAGAGTGCTGGTCTTGCACTGGGGCTCTGCGAGTCCAAGATTTCCACCCCGCACACAGGCGATGAGGAGGGGTCAGCCCCCCAGGAGGAGCCCACCCCAGGCACACCACCCCTGCTCCGGGGCCAGGTGTCACTGGGAAGCCTGGGAGCCTGTTTGGTAACAGGTGTCACCAGATCTGCGAACTGTCACACGGCAGCCCCGGCTCCTGCAGCGCTCCCCAGCCCCGGCAGTCATGCACCCGCCCCTCGGGGTTCAGACCTCCCCAGGGGACGTGCCCTGTGCTCCCAAGCAGCTCCCGGTGCCACCCGAGGGGANCCAGCTCCCTCAGTCATTCTTCATATGGTTTGTTTTCCAAGTCCTTCACCAGCCTTGTTGCCTCCTCTGGACGCACTCAACCATCTCAATGTCCTTCCTGAACTGAGGGGCCAGAACTGGACACAGCACTCAATGTCCTTCCTAAGCTGAGGGGCCAGAGCTGGACACAGCACTCAATGTCCATCCTAAACTGAGGGACAGCACTCAATGTCCTTCCTGAACTGAGGGGCCAGAGCTGGACACAGCACTCAATGTCCTTCCTGAACTGAGGGGCCAGAGCTGGACACAGCACTCAGTGTCCATCCTGAACTGAGGGGCCAGAGCTGGACACAGCACTCAATGTCCCTCCTGAACTGAGGGGCCAGAACTGGACACAGCACTCAATGTCCTTCCTGTCCTTCCAGAACAGGACACAGCACTCAAGGTGTGCAGGGATGGGAGGAAGGACAGTGCAGACACCTGAGGATGTGTGTGTGGACCAGAGCCTGGTCCAGGAGCATCACTGCCAGGGGACTTGGCTCTTTGTGGCTGGGATGTCCCCCTGTGCCTGTCACAGCTCTGGCAGACCAAGTGCTGCACAGCAGAAAATACCAAGAAACAGCAAATCTCCCCTTTGAAAGGCAAATGATTTTGCTGATTATTTCAGCCTCCTGCTCTGGAGGCAGTTCATGCTCTAGTCAGGAGCTCCAGGGGCTGGGGATGCTGGGGGGCTCCTCCCTGCCAGCAGCAGGATGTGGTTGGAGCACTTTCAAATATTAATTAGACCTTTTTGCTGCTAATGAATCACTCCTGATTTTTGCAAACTCTTGCCTTTGAAATGCTCCAAGCAGAGCTCAGCCCAGCTCCTCCGAGTGGGGATGGAGAGCAGGAATGTCTCACAGCCACTCTTCCAGGTGACACTGACCTGCAGGGACACAGAAGAGTTCCTCTGGGGACAGTCACCACGTGCCACCCACGGGCAGCCAGCAGAGCTCCTTCCGACCACAACAGTGCACCTTGCTCTTTTGGGAGCCTTTATGTTTGTATTTTTTCTTTTTTTTCCAAGCTCCAGGAGGAATTCCCTGCTGTCAGCTGTTCTCCTGCCACGATGATCCCTCATTTCCAGAGGGAAGAGCCGGAGCAGTGCACTCATCCTCCTGCATTCCTCAGGAATTGCTGCTCTCACCAAGTGAGCCGTGGGGGGAAGCTCCCAGCTGGAAAACCCCCGGGAAGCTTGCAGGAAGGCAGTTGGAATAATCAGTCTTTGCCCTTCTCTGGTGCCTTTCAGCAGAGGATCTCCAAGCACACACTGATGCAGAGGCTGATCAGGCACAAAGGGAACAGCTGGCAGGACAGCGGTGGGATGGGAACAGCCCTGGTGGGATGGGGAGTGGCCTCACACACCAGGGACCAGTGGGCAGGAGGTGCTGGATCTCTGCTCCACCCTGGCATTAACTCCCACCTGCCTCCCACTGCCCTGAAATCATGGCTGCTGCTGCTGGTCCATCAGGCTGAGGCAGAGCTCACCCTCTGGCAGAGACACACCTCGCTGATGAGGATTATGATTTATTTTCCAGGTAGGATTGGTCCAACAGCCTGGGCAGGTGACGAGGAGCCTGAGCCCTGATCCTCATTGCCTGGGAGAGCAGAGCCAAAATCTGGGGGCTCAAACCCCCTTTGCCAGGTGAGGTTTTTGTGGGAGCAAGTCCCCAACCCCAGCACCCACATCTGGATGGGGACAGCCAGAGGCCCAGCCAGGGCTTGTGATGGTCCCCTGACCACTCAGAGGCAGCTCTGGGGTCCCACCTGGCAGGAAGGTTTTCCTCCCTCCTCCTCCTTTCAGCAGCTTTCCTGCCTGCAGATCACCTCCAGCAGCAGACCATGGAAATGCTCCTTCACAGGCTTTGGAATTCTGCAGCCACAAGCTCTATGTGCCCATCACACTTCTCACGTGCTTTCAAGTTTCCCTGCTCTTTCCAGGGCAGTTCAGTGTCTCACCGCTCTCCTAGACCCGTGGGAATGATTTTTTTGCAGGAAGCACAGACACTGTGGGGCTGGGAAGCTGCTGAGTGTGGCACAGCAGTGACATTCCTGTGGTCACTCTGCCTCTCTTCCCATCCCTCTGGACACAAGCTCCCCGTGCAGCTCCCGAGCCCAAAGCTAAAAGAAATGGTTTGTTCCCATTCCCAGAGGCTCCTGTGCTGGAAAAAAGCCACGTGGGGTGGATAAATGATTATAAGGCAAGTGCTAGAGGCTTTTTATAGGAATTAGATAATCCATCCCCTCTGTGGCCGGGCTGTGGGACGGGCGGCCAAGCGCTGCCTCTCCGTCACGGACATCCACCCTTCCCTCCCCCCGTGCCAGGAAAACTGCATCCACAGATCCCCCATCTGCTCACATACATCACACACTTCACTCCAGTTTATTAGCTGGAATAAATCATAAATATTTCATTATATATCAACGGCGCTCGACTCCGGGAAGGCGCAATCCATCACCCCGACGTTCCCCGCGACCCGCCGCCGTGCAATCAGCTTTCCAGTCTATTAACCAAGATTGATACACTGTGCCAGGCTGGACTGGGGGCTTATTTATGGAGCACTGGGAGAGGGAGGGCACGGGGCTGCTCCTGGAGCAGCAAGAGGCAGAGTCCTCCTCCAATAGTGTCACGGGAATGCTGCTGGCATTAGAAGGATCATGGAATTGTTGAGCTTGGAAAAGGCTGTCTATTCCACCCGTCCCCCAGCACTAACCCATGTCCCCAAGTGCCACATCCTCGTGGGTTTTAAATCCCTACAGGGATAGACTCCACTGCTGCCCTGGGCTGGACAGCCCTTTCCATGAGGAAAGCCCCACTAATATCCAAAGGTGTTAGATGTTAGGGAAAGCCGTTCACTCTTGTCCTGTTGCCTGTTCCCTAGGAGAAAAGATTGGAGAAGACACTGTGGCAAAGCAGGTTCCAGCTGAAGCAACATCCTGCCTCCAACGGGGACCTTCCAGACTGTCCCTAACTCAGGAATTCCACCTCATCCTCCCAAATGAGACCTCTCTCCAAGCCACATCTCCCTGCAGGACCAACAGCACCCTCAGTGAANGACAGCCCTTTCCATGAGGAAAGCCCCACTAATATCCAAAGGTGTTAGATGTTAGGGAAAGCCGTTCACTCTTGTCCTGTTGCCTGTTCCCTAGGAGAAAAGATTGGAGAAGACACTGTGGCAAAGCAGGTTCCAGCTGAAGCAACATCCTGCCTCCAACGGGGACCTTCCAGACTGTCCCTAACTCAGGAATTCCACCTCATCCTCCCAAATGAGACCTCTCTCCAAGCCACA
>VYXD01011947.1:189892-207846 GCA_013397195.1 Hylia prasina | reverse complement strand
ATCCCTGCTCCTGAAGGGATGGATTGGAGGTATCCCTGCTCCTGAAGGGATTGACACTGCCTCGGCAGCAGTGATGGATGTGCACAGATCTATTTAATGAAATGCTAAATGATAGGCTAAATAACTGAGCAACTTTAGCTTGATTTATTGCGTGGAAGGGGGGAATGCGTGTCCCTGCTGTCAGCCATCTTGGCTGCCAACAGAGGTCACGAGCACTAATTGTAGCTAATTAACATTAATTAGACTTGGGAAAGACTGGGTCTCCTCTCCCCAGTTGTCCCCATCCACCCCAGCCCTTCAGCACTCACATTCCCTGGAACCAGGCTGCATTCCCAGCAGCCCAGGGTTCTGCAGTTGCTGTTAATCCCAGTCCAGCTGAAATCATCAGCTCCTGCTTCTCCCTGCCTTTTCCACCCTGCTCAGACCACGAGGGTGAGACCTCCCAGAGTCCAACTCGCTGCTCCCTTTGGAGCGTGTCACAACCTCAGAGTGACTCTTAGGGGATGCTGGAGTCCCTCAACCCTCACCAGGTCACCCGGACCAGCAAATGCCTTCCTTGGGCTCACAGGAGGCTCTGCCCAAAAGCTCTGGGGCTGCTCCTCCCTCTGCGGAGCACGGAGGGTTCGGAGAGCGCCGCGATCATGAATAAAGCATCAAAGGCTCCTGAGGGGGAGAGTCTGAAACTCCCTCAAAAAACCACATGTATATTAACACCACGGCAATTATTCATGAGGAAAGCCTCTCCCCAGCAGCTCCCAGGGCTCCCACTCGCTGCCTGGGTGCAGGACAAAGCCTTTCCCAGTGTCCCTGCCCAGCCACTGGCACCGGGAGAAGGGCGGGCACTGCGCTCCTGGATCCAGCTGCTGTCCTGGCACGGGCAGCCCTGGCTGGCAGCACAGCTCCAATCTGCTGCCAAAATCCTGCAGCGGGGCCCAGGGCCTGGGAGGAGAGAGGCTCAGCAGCTGCAGGATCTGTCCCTGTGGTGGGAACAGGCAGGTGAGCTCGGCGTGCAGCCGCCGCTCTCCAGGCAGGTTCCACCTGGAGTCCACAATGCTGGAGGTGGAGATGCTGGAGTGAGTCCAGAGGAGGCCATGGAGCTGCTCCCAGGGCTGGAGCCAGCCTGGGAGAGCTGGGGGTGCTCACCTGGAGAAGGGAAGGATCCAGGGAGAGCTGGAGAGGGACTGGGGACAAGGGATGGAGGGACAGGACACAGGGAATGGCTTTAAACTGAAAGGGGCTAGGCTTAGATGGGATATCAGGGAGAAATCCCTCCCTGGGAGGGTGGGCAGGCCCTGGCACAGGATGCCCAGAGAAGCTTTTGCTGCCCCTGGACCCCTGGAAGTGTCCAAGGCCAGCCTGGACAGGGCTTGGAGCACCCTGGGACAGGGGAAGGTGTCCCTGCCCATGGCAGGGGGTGGATGAATGAGCTTTAAGGTTCAACAAACTCAAACCATTCTGGGATTCTGTGAAACTCCATCCCAGAGCCTCCCCCAGGCCCAGGGCAGGTTCTGCTTCACCCCCTAGAAATGAAGAGCCCTTTCTGCTCTGCCCTGCAGGATCCTGCTGGGCACAAGAGGGACCATCCGAGGACACCGATGCCCCGAGGGCGCCGCCGGCTGCTCCCACGCCTCTCCCACAACAATATCCAAGAGCAATCAATGCCTGTCAAGCTCTGTGGGCCCCTGGCCACCGAGGCAGAGCAGGATGTGGCCACCCACGTGAAATCTGGAGGTAACTGAATGGCTCCTGAGAAAGGGGATCAATCCATGGGGAGGGAATCGCTGTTTGTTCCCGCACCTTGCCGCGAACACCGCCAGCAGCAGGTGGGTGTGCAGCACCATTTATTTACACAATAAAATTGCCAAGTAGACTTGTAGCTCAGGGCCATCCTGCCCTCTTCCCTGGGCCTGGCTCCCACCAGCTGAAAGGCAGTGAGGGGGGACAGACACTGTGAGTGCCCTCGTGGCTGCTGCCAAGGGATGCAGGGATGCATCAGAGTGCTGGTTCCTTGCTCTGGATTCGGGCAGGGCATGGGAATTGTATCACAGCTCAAAGCTGCTTTGCAGCCCTTTCTATCTATCCACATGAAGCTGTCAGGGGAGGTTTAGGTTGGAGATCAGGGAAAGGTTCTTCCCCCCCGTGCTGGGCACTGCCCAGGCTCCCCAGGGAATGGGCACGGCCCTGAGGCTGCCAGGAGCCTTTGGACAATGCTCTCAGGCACAGGCTGGGACTGTGGGGATGTCTGGGCAGGGCCAGGACTTGTACTTTGATGATCTTAATGCGTCCCTTCCAGCTGAGGATATTCCCTGATTCCATGATTTATCTGGGAAAGGCACTGGGTCATCTGCAAGCTGCCTGCTCCCAGGAGAAAGGGGTTAAACAACGGGCTCCCCACTCTCAAAACTTCACCAAAGACTCCTGGAGCAGCCAGCACGAGGATAAAAGAAAATCAGAAATAAAAAAAAAGAAAAGAAAACCCCAGCCTGGAATGAATTCCTGTCATGCTCTCTAACAGGGAACTTTGTATTCCACAGGCAGCAGTGCTGAGCCTGCTGTCAGAGCCACGCTGGGAGAAAGGGCAAAACCCTGCCGAGATGAAAGAATGGGAAGCACTGGAACAGCCTCCCCTGGCATTTACACCTGGAAAAAAAATAAATCACTCAAGGGCATCTCACAAAGAGCTGTGCTAATAAGGCTCTCCTCCCCACGCTGTGTGGCTGTGGGACATGGAGCAGTGCCAGGAGTGCTGGCAGCAGCTCAGGTACCTGGGAGGGGAAAGGAGCAGGTGAGACAAGCCTGGTTCAACCCTGAAAGCCTCAGCTGAGCTCTGCCCACGCTGCTCCCTGCCAGGGGACAGAGGGACCCTTCTCTGGGCAGCCCAGGAGCGCAGCTGCCCCTTGTCTCAGCTGATCTACCAGAGATTCCTTCCCCTCATACGCGTGTTTTCCAAAGGCTCCTCAAATTTACTGCACCTCTCGGGCAGGGTGAGAAGTCAGGGTGATGCCCACTGACCCTCCTGGCTTGTCTGCACATCCTATTTCCTTCACCATCCAAATTCCCCCTCCACAACCCCGTCCTGGCTCCTGTGAGGGGGCTCATCCCGCCACGCTGACCTGTCCCTGCTCCCAGGTGGATTTTTCTCCTTCTCTGAGCACAGGGAAGAAGGCAGGGCATTGTTCAGGCATCACCCCCTGGTGTCACTGTCCCACAGCTCCGTGTCTGCACTCAGGGTCCCCCTGGGGTGGGGAAAGCAGCATCCACTGCATCCCTTGTCCAACCCCACCCCTGCAAGCCAGAGCTCCAACACATCCCCCTGGCAGCAGCTTTGGCTCCCAGACACAAAGAGCCATGTCTGTCCTCTTCTTCTGGGCCTCGGGGGTTGCTGCAGATGGTCCCTGCTCAGCCCTGGCCTGGCACTGGGCACCCTCACACAGCCTGTGCCAGCCAAGTCCTGGGCATCCAGCCAGGACAGGACAGCACCAAATGGAAACTCAGCCTTGGCAAAGCCTGGCAGTGCCTCAGATCCTGCCCTCCCTTGGCAGAGGTGCTGCTCCTCATTTTTATCTCCTTTCTTCAGCTCAGCATGACCAGGAGCCTCTCCAAGCCCTCAGAACTGAAGGACAAGAGCAGATGAACACTCCCCAGGCTGCACATCCTGCTCCAGTGGATGGACCAGGCAAACCTGGGAGGTTTCTGCAAACCAGGCAGCCAAGAGTTTGGAGGTTCAGTCCTCACCAGCAGGAACTCACGGGTGACTGATATGACACAAGCAGGCTGAGCAGGGACCCCCCCTGCTCCTCCAGCCTGAATTACTGCAGATGGGTTTGCCCAGAGGACCAGCCAGAAAAGAAAATGGGTAAGTAAAAATGAAAAACGCTTCTTTTTTTCACATTAGCATTTAAATATTTATGGAAATCCCTGCAGACAACGAGATGAAAACGAAAACTCCAAGAGTAATAAATAAGTCAATGCTCCAAGGTGTGGCTGCACAGCTGAACGTGGCTGGTGGAGCTTTGAAGAGTGTGGTAACAAAAAATAATAATGGTAATAATAAAAATATTAGAGCAGATCCCTCTGCTCCCCGCAGCCACTGAGGGATGATCAAACCTTAGCAAAAGGCAGAATCACCTCATCTTTTCCCTGCAGTGACCTGGGGCCTGGCCTGGGACACTCCCAGGGATCCAGGGGCAGCCACAGCTGCTCTGGGCACCCTGTGCCAGGCCCTCCCCACCCTCCCAGGGAAGGGTTCCTTCCTAAATCCCTGAAATGGGATGGAACTGAATAAGATGGGATGGGAAGAATGATTCCCAGCAGTCAGGGGCTCGTTCCAGGCTCTCCCTGCAGGCTGTGAGAGCAGCACTGCTGCAGCAGGGCTCCAGGGGTAAAAGCAGACACAGAACAAGAGGGAAGAGCCTGGATTTTGGAGCTGCAGGTGCTGCTGTTCCCACCGACTCTCAGCTGGGGAGCAATTGCTCCACGCCTCTGGAAATGAGCCTCAGTGCAGCAGAGGTTCTCCAAGAAGGAAAGGTTGGCATCCAAGATGTTTGATACGACGAGAGCAGAGCTTTAGAGAGTAAACAAATTCTGTGCCAAAAGCTGCTCTCATTTACAGCTACAAAAATCCCAAGTCACTCTGAACGGCTGGAAACATCAGTTTCACCAGCAGTCAGGGAAACAGAATGAAACAGAATCACAGAATCAGGGAATTATGGAATATTTTGGGTTGGAAGGGACCTTAAAGCTCATCACATTCCACCCCTCCCATGTCCTGGTGACCCCAAGGCTTCCAGTTGTCTGGAAATACTGAATCCTCAAGGAGAAGGAATAAATCAATAGGAAGCAGGAAAAGGGACTTCTCTCTCCAAAGTGTTCGTAAGGAACCTCTGGGGGTGACAAAGGCCGACATACCAGTAAATATTCCATCTTTATGTTTTTAATTTTAGAAACAGTTCTTAAATTAGGGCTGGGTGGAAAGGGGAGCCCAGCACATGCCTGGTCTGGCTTCTGCTCCTGCCCCTTCCCACAGCAGCGTGTTTGGGGCCCACCTGGCATTTTTGGGGGTGTCCTTCCATGGCATTTGTGGGAAGGTGGGTCCCAGCCCTCAGCTGCTCCCAAAGGCAGCAGCTGATCCCTGCCAGACTCCAAAAGAAGCTCCTGCAGGCAGGAGCCCCCGCTCCATCCGGTGGCATCACACCGGTAACTCACATAATTTCAGCACATTACAATTAAGGAATCATTTCTTTAAAAATAGAATTTGCATTAGCTGGATTTGTGAGTAGGAAAGCCACCGCAAACAAACAGAAAACCTGCAGATTAATATGCTAATTAGATGCATTTCTATTTATAATCTGCCTTGATCAGCCTCAAATATTTTCTCTTTCAGGTGTCTGTGCTCCACCCACGGATGTGAGCAATTCCCCTGGCAGGGAAACACCTGCTGCTCCCTGGGGACAGCCAAGCACCGGGAAAAGCCTGTGCCAGAGGGATGGGGGTGCATCCTGCTCCTTCTCCTTAGGGAGCAGCCCCAGAGAAGGAAGAGTTGTGCCTGGCCAGGGATGACCTGCCCAGGACCTTTCCTATAAACACCACGTTTCTCTGTGCTGGAAAACTGCAGGGAGCTTTGCCTTTCCCATCAGAAGGGGTGGAAATCACAGGATCATGGAATTAGTAGCTGGAAAAGGTCTTGAAGATCATCAAGTCCAACCATCAGCCCTGCACCACCACCACAGTCACCACGTCTCCAGGGGTCACATCCATGTTTTTTGAACACTTTCAGGGATGGGGACTCTACCACTGCCCTTTCCATGAAGAATTGTTCCCCCCCATCCAACCTAAACCTTCTCTAAGGCCGTTTCACCTCACCCTGTCCCTTGTCTCCCTCCCTGGCTGTCCCCTGCCTGTCTGCAGAGCCAGAAGGTGCCCCCTGAGCCTCCTTTTCTCCAGGCTGAGCCCCTTTCCCAGCTCCCTCAGCCCCTCCCGTGCTCCAGTCGTGCTGGGGGCTGCATTTGATGGCCTTGAAAGGTCCTTCCCCAGCCAAGCTATTCCATGATTCTACGGCATCTCCAAGGGCCAGGGCTGGGAATGGCAAGGATCTGCAGCTGGTGTCAGCTGTGGACTGGAGAGCTCAGTCTGGAAATGACAGAGACACAGCAGCAGGTCACTGGGACCAGTCAGAGTCACTGGGATCATTCCCTGAGACTCTGAACAAGAACACACTCTGTTTTTGGAGCAAGCTGGGAATTCAGTGCTGAGTGGGATGCTCCCAGCTAAGCCAGGGCTTGTCCTTGGTGCTTGGATTTGTAATCACAGTGGAAAAACAACTTCTGTGTGTTGTTGTTCTTGTCTTTGTTGTTGGGGTTTGTTTTGTTTTGTTTTGTCTTCCCTGGAGTTTCCTCTTTCACTGCAGAACATGCAGAAGGAATAAAGAGACACCAGCTCCACTCTGTTCTCCCTCTAAACCCTTAACAACAGGATATGAGGAGTGTTTTGGGCCATAGGATTTATTATTAACGGGGTTCAGGGCCATTTGTGACCTGTGCAGAAGGGGTCCAGCAAAAATTCACTGATAAACCAAGATCTAACAATGTGAAAAACAGCTCCAAGGTTGTGGGGGTTTTTTAAATGCAGCTCAAAGAAAGAAATTTAAAAGATATGAGTCATCATTCCGAAATGTGCATCAAACAAGTTAAATAACTCTTACTTTCTTAACGACATATTAATCAAAGTGCATTGATTCTTGAATCAGATTCTCCTCCCAACAAGCTCTCTATCTTCTCCATCCTGATGCATGCATTAAGAGAGTTTTATTCTGACAGATACAATATAGCAATCAATAAAATCTTATTATATGGAGCAGAGATACATGGATTTGTTGCAGGATTTATGCACTACTTTCAAACCCGGTGCTATTTCATGTCTCAGCCTTAACCTGTAATTGAAAATAAATCTCCCTGAGTACACCAGATTCTAATTTTCTGGATGTATGGGCAAATGTGAATGGAGGCTGCCCTTCCCTCGGGGAGCAGGCTGCCTGGGGAGCACGGCTGGATTGGCAGATTCCTCTGGAGAAACCCCCCGTGCAGGCAGGGAAATGTGGGAAAGGGGCAGTGCCTGGGCACCGTGGAGGGCATCCACCACCTTCCCAAACCCTCCTCGTGCTTCCTGGGCAGGGATAACACGATCTGACGGTGCCAGAGCCTGGCCCATGTGGGCATGGCAAGGCTGGGAGGGAGGGAGGGAGGGAGGGATGAACAGCAGGATGACCACAGAAGTTGCTGTTTTTCTGCTGCTTTCCTCCAGTTCCCAAGGTTTGATTTTGCTCATAGGATCATGGAATGGTTTGGACTGGAAGGGACCCTAAAGTCACGCAGTGCCAGCCCCTGCCATGGGCAGGGACACCTTCCACTGTCCCAGGTTGCTCCAAAACCCACCCAACCTTGCCTTGGACGCTTCCAGGGTTCCAGGGGCAGCTTCTCTGGGCACCCTGTGCCAGGGCCTCATCCTAAAAAATGTCTTCCTTCCCTCCCCTCTCCTCTCCTCCCCTCTCAGCAGCAGTGAGTGTTTGGAGGCTGCCCCTCACCTGGCAGGGCCTGGCACAGCTGGGGAGGCTCAGCAGGGACAGGAGCCAGATGCCCACAGGCGTTTTTCCTTTGGGCTCGGCTCGGCCTCCGAGGGCTTGGTGCCCCTTGGATCTATGACAGCAGGTGGAAACACAGCAGTCTCTCCCTGGAAATGGCTAGAGGGGACTTTGATCTAAGCAGCTCTGTCAACAGCGTTAATACAATAAAAATAATCGAATTCACTCGGATGGAAATGAGAGATGGAGGGATCGGCAGACAGCAGCGCAAATCCCAGGGAATAAAGAGGATGGGAGCAACAGCACATTCCCTCTGCAGCACCAGTTCAGAGGCTTCTCAGAAGAGCCACAGTCTTGAATTCATCAAAGTCACGGGGGCTTTTTCCCCTTTTATTGGACGGGGCTTGGAGCAACCTGGGATAGCGGAGGATGTGTCTGCCCATGGCAGGGGGTGGGACTGGATGAGCTTTAAGGTCCCTTCCAACCCAAACCATTCCATAATTCCGTGAAACCCCAGCCCTGAGGGACTTGGCCACCACCTGCAGCCCGTAGGTGCCTGGTGGGGACTCCCACAAGGGTTGGCAGTGAGCAGGACGCTGGCACGGAGTCGGGAATGCCGTCGCCGGGGTTTTGGGAACACCCTGTGCTGGCATT
Organism: Hylia prasina; assembly: GCA_013397195.1. Classification (NCBI taxonomy): domain Eukaryota; kingdom Metazoa; phylum Chordata; class Aves; order Passeriformes; family Sylviidae; genus Hylia; species Hylia prasina. The sequence goes on along the minus strand of VYXD01011947.1, from coordinate 199,616 downwards.
CAGCCTCACCTGTCAAACACTCACCTGCATGACCTGGACGTGACAGATACAGGGAATTAAAGCCTGGCAGTGGCCAGGATTCACCTCTGTTAGATCCTGCCAGTATGGTTTTGGCTCCAGGGTAACCAATTTGTGCTTAATGGGGATAATTCACCCTCCAGATCCAACCCCTGTGACAGGACACAACCCCTTTCCTTCCCTCAAGGGCTTTTTACCACCACAGGACATTTGCCACCTCTGAGTGATCTCCAGAGGCTGCTGATGAGGCTGGGGCAGGCAGGGTGAGGATGGGGCCATGGGATCGCTCCTGGCACTGCTGGATAAATGAGGCTTGGGAAAAACCCAATCCCATCGACCTGAGAGCCACGAGAGAAGGAGCAGGAGGCAGGAGAGGAAAGGAAGGTAAGGAAGGCAGAGGGGGGTAGGGATGGGGAAGGGAGTTCAAGCCTCCTGCCCGAGGGAAGGGGGACATCAGGGACATCACCTGGCTGCTGAGGGGGGTGTCCAAGCACCCCTTGACCCACCCTGAACCCCCCACTCCTGCCACTGCTCCCCTCCCTCGCTTCCAGCCCTGAGCTTTGCTCGGCTGGCGAAAGGGTTAAGTTTAATTTATACTGATTTCTATTTAATATCATTCTCTCCCCGTAGGAGCCGGCAGCTGTGAGCTGATTGTAGTCCCTCATTATGCAGTCTGTATCACTAATGGCCTGTGACAAAGGCATGCCATCTTCCCGGCCTTACCCCCGAGAGCCAATTAAACACACATACTCCCTTCCTGTTTGCGGCGCATTACAATGAAATTAAACTGAATTTCAAAATCATTTTCTCCTAAAGACATCTCTTTGCAATAATTAATGCACGCTATTCCTTTGCAGCTGAAATATTCATCAGGAGTGTTGACTAAAAAAATTTTTAAAGCTGATTGCCCTGCACCCCACGTGAGGGCTGGTGATGCTCCGGTCCCGCCTGGCTTGGGGACTGGTGGTGACACCGCTGGCAGAGTGAGCTCTGCTTCGGGAGAACAATTAGAATAAATCACAGCTTCTTCAGCAACCAACAATAAATCAGGCTACGCAGAAGGCATCAGAGATCCAGCCTGACTCCTGCCACCACAGCACTGCTAACACACGGAATGGGGAAATCAGAGCTGTGGATAGCATGGAATCAGAGAATCCCAGAACCACTGAGGTTGGAAAAGACCTCCAAGGTCATCAAGTCCAATCCGTGACTGATCCCCACCTTGTCACCCATCCCAGAGCACTGAGTGCTCTGAGTCCAGCCCCTCCCTGGGCAGCCCCTGCCCATGAACAACCCTTTCCATGAAGAAATTCCTCCTGATGTCCAACCCGAGCGCAGCTTGAGGCCATTTCCTCAAATCACTGGAAGCAGAGCCCACCCCCCACCTGGCTGCACCCTCCTCTCAGGGGGTTGCAGTTGGTAGTTAATGATTCTGTGACACAGTCCCTGTGTAAATTGAGACAAATCCCACCTGTCTGCAAAGCTGGATTCCCAGGAAAACATTGAGCAGTGATATTTCATGCTTAGGAGCAAAGGACCCCAGACACCCTCCATCACCTGCTGCCTCACTACGGCCAAGGCAGGCCAAGCCCCTTCCCGAGCCAGCCTTTGGAAGCACGTCCAGCCTGCACTGCCAGCTGCCAGCCCCAGCTCCGAGCCCTCTCCAGGCCTGAGCACCATCCCAGAGCTGCTGTGCCCTGTGCCAGCTGCTGGGGGAATCCCAGAGCCACTGAGGCTGGAATTTCCCGTACCTGTTCTGAACCATCCGTCGGGCGTGAAGGCGGCCGCCGTCTCCTCGGGTCTGTTCCAGTACCGGCGGAACACGGAGGGGCCCTTCACCAGCAGCTCCCCCTCCTGTCCCTCCAGGCCCGGGGTCACCTAGGACAGGCACACAGTCAGTGCATCTCCCATCACCTGGCCCCCAGCACCACGCTGCTGCAATGCATTCCAACAGCTTTAGACCACAGTGTGCCCCAGCCAAACCATCCTCAGTTATTCTTATCAGAACTCTCAGGGATTTGTCAAGGTTGCTGAGACAGAAATGATGCTAAATTAAGAAAGAAGCTGAGAAACAAGAATACCAAGACTACGAGAACTAGATAAAGGAGGCCCAAGAAGTGCTGAACTGTAACCAATTATATTTCCTGAAAGGTTCATGCTGAATGTGTGGATGAGATAGAAGCACCAATCCTCGATCTTGGGAAGGGGAAAAGGCTCGTCCAGGTGCTTTTGATATTCCAAAGCACTGGAAATAAGCACCCGTGTTATATGAAAACAAGGATTGCCATCCTGGAACTGCGGGTCAGGGTGAAGATCCCTTCCAGCTGCTGGGAGAGGGGTCACACATCATGCAAATGTGCAGGAAATACTCTTGGGAAAGGGATGGTCCTTTCTGACCCCTTCAGGGATCCAGGAGCAGCCACAGCTTCTCTGGGCACCCTGTGCCAGGGCCTGCCCGCCCTCCCAGCCAGGAATTCCTTCCCAATATCCCATCTGACCCCATTCTCTGTCAGTTTACATCCACAACCCAGGTGTGCAAAGCCACTGCTGGGACAGAAGGGTGCTGTGGGATGTGCCTGGACACGCTGCTCCCTCCCTCCATGGAGAGCAGCTCAGTAACAGGAATTCCAAGCCACTTTCCCAGCCACTTTGTACTTGAGCTGCTGCAATGGCCAGGATCCATCTGGGACCCTGAAAATCAGCAGTGCCAGAAACAGGGCCACGAGGGAAAGCTGTAATAGCAGCGCTGGAGAGCCAGGCAGTCCCAGGGCAGGGCAGGCTCTCTGCAGCCTCTGATGGAAACAAGGCTTCCTTAATGGAAAACGCTTAGAAAACTGCTTCTAAGGCATCATTTTAATGTATTTTCTTCCTGATGTCCTGTCCTGGAGGATGGGGTTACAAGGGGATTTCTGCACACACAGCCCAGACTTCTTCCAGAGCCCTGGCTGGGGATGAATTCCTTGCCTGGAAGAAGCTGCAGGAAAGAAAAGTCATTAACACCAGTGAGGAATTTTGCTGAGTGATGGCAAGGTGGGGATGGTGCTGGGTGAGTTCTCCCCATGGATCTAAAAGCTGGAGCTGAAGTCCAGACTATCCACGGGAGACACCTGAGGTCTGGAGGGCCTGGAGCAGAACTCCACACCTGCAGCAGCAAAGGACACAAAGGATCCAAAAAAGGGCACAAAGAGGCACAAAAAAGGGCACAAAGAGGCACAAAAAAGGGCACAGTGGGCACAAGAAGCACAAAGCCTCCATGGACAAGCGTGGCAGGGACATGGTGGGTGACACAGAGGGACCAGCAAGGTTGGTTTCAGGGCTCTTAGAGCCTGTGTGGAGTTTTATGATGCAGCTCTTTCTTCTCACCCCTTTTCCTGCTGGTCCAGCTGTGGCATCACAAAACAAGCAGCTTCCCTGAGCAGTGTCCTGGTGTTCAGGCTCCTTCCCAGTCCCCAGAAGGGCTGGGGAGTAGATGGCAGAGGTAAGAACCTGCAAACAGCTCCCTGAGCTTCACCTACACACCCTGCCAGGCTCTGGGTCTTCTTGTCAGTGCTGAACACAGGCAGAGCCATAAATCTGTCTGCTACAAACCCCTCCAGCCCCATCCTGCCCAGGACTCCACGGTGCCAGGTACCTGCACAGCCCCAGGGATCAATCCTGCCCAGTGTTTACCTGCACAGTGCCATGTCTGGTGTGAATCAAGCCCTGAACCTGCTCCAAATTTCTTGTCATATCAACTCAAATTTTGGCAGCGGCTCAACCCACATCTTATCTCGAGCAGAGCCCCTTGGCAGCAGGCACCTCCCTGTTGTGTAATTTAATGATGTTAGGGCTGGCTTGCAAACAGTAAAACAGAGAGGCCGTGACGTTATCTTAATAGGATTTTGCTTGCTGCACTCGGAATGTCACCGGCACCGCTCCCCAGCGTGGCACGGGGGCACAAACCGCCCCGGCTCCCCGGCAGCTGCAATTAAAATTCAAGGTTCACAGCGTTTATCTCCTCCAGCCCCTCGTGTCTGATCCCTCCACAATCGCAGGAACACCACGCTGGCTGGCTCTGGGAGCAGGGAGGGCAGCACACGGCTGGGGTGGTTGTTTCCTTCCTCCCTCCCATCCCGTTGTTCCCGCAGGGCTCGAGAGCAGGAGCAGCTGCTGGAGGCATCACATTGCTGAGTGCAGGATCTCCCCCTCTCCCAGTGCCATGTTTTAATGCGTTCCAGCAAGTTTAACACCCAGGCACAGCGTGGCCCTGGAGGTTGTTTGAGAGCTCCCTGCTCTAAACCCAGTCGAGCTGGACCAGCCGGCTCACGAGATAAGATTCCATTTTCCACGCATGGAAATAAAAGGTTGTAATAAATCCTTTGAAGGCCTAAATCTGGGTGATTAGAAAATGCATATTTTCCCCTTCCCCATTCCCATTTTACCTCTTTATTAGGAGGGTGGTTTGTAAAGAGCTGGGAATCCCTGCCTGGCACTGGGCCCCGGGATTAGCTCACAGTGGCCGCTTGTTTTCCTGCGGTCTCTGCCCCCTCCCCCGGGAGCTGCGGCAAGGAGCTGCTAATGGACTCGAACGGAATTAGGGAAGGCTCAGAGCAGCCTGTCCTTCTCTGGGAAACAGGGGAGGCACGGTGGATTCCTAAGCAGAAACATGTGGGAGACACGGAGGGGAAGCTGGAGGGTGAGGTTTGAGGGGGTGGGAGCATGTTCTTGGGTTGGGGATTGGTAGGAGGACACACTCACGGGAGAAAACCCCAATTTCTTCAGGTTGCAAACAGGTTTTAGAGAGATCCACTTAAACTCTCCCAGATGCCTCCTTCCCCCTTCACCCCCCAAATGCTCACCCAGTCATGGAAGTGTCTGGGTTGGAAGGACTTCAAAGTTTATCCAGTCCCACCCCTGCCATGGGCAGGGACACCTTCCACAGTCCCAGGGTGCTCCAAGCCCCATCCAACCTGGACTTGGACATTTCCAGGGATCCGGGGCAGCCACAGCTTCCCTGGGCACCTGTGCCAGGGCCTGCCCACCCTCCTAGGGAAGGGTTTCTCCCTGATATCCCATCTANTGTCCTTCTCTGGGAAACAGGGGAGGCACGGTGGATTCCTAAGCAGAAACATGTGGGAGACACGGAGGGGAAGCTGGAGGGTGAGGTTTGATGGGCTGGGAGCATGTTCTTGGGCTGGGGATTGGTAGGAGGACACACTCACGGGAGAAAACCCCAATTTCTTCAGGTTGCAAACAGGTTTTAGAGAGATCCACTTAAACTCTCCCAGATGCCTCCTTCCCCCTTCACCCCCCAAATGCTCACCCATTCATGGAAGTGTCTGGGTTGGAAGGACTTCAAAGTTTATCCAGTCCCACCCCTGCCATGGGCAGGGACACCTTCCACAGTCCCAGGGTGCTCCAAGCCCCATCCAACCTGGACTTGGACATTTCCAGGGATCCGGGGCAGCCACAGCTTCCCTGGGCACCTGTGCCAGGGCCTGCCCACCCTCCTAGGGAAGGGTTTCTCCCTGATATCCCATCTAAGCCTTCCTCCTTTCAGTTTAAAGCCATTCCCCCTTGCCCTGTCACTCCATGCCTTGTCCCCAGTCCCTCTCCAGCTCTCCTGGAGCCCCTTTAGGCTCCGGAAGGGGCTCTGAGCTCTCCCTGGAGCCTTTTCCTGCACAGGGACCTGCAGTTGGTTTTGCTGAACTTCCTGGGAGAGCACCAAAGGCTGTGGACCAGAGCATCATGTCTCAGCAGAGACCTCAAAAGGGACCTTATAACTCCATGAAGCAAAAGCATTTTGACTTATGGGGAGGAAAGAAATGCTCTTGCAGCCCTGCCTCCTCCCTGCTGTGCTGCTCAGCTTGGAAGTGCTTGGCATTTTTCCCCACCTTGTAAATAAATGATTACTGTGATCAAAATAATTAAGCAACCGAGCCCTTAAGTGACTAATAGAAGACAATAATTTATGTATGTGAGGTTTATGGAAGTGACGGAGCCCTTTTACCTCTTCTGCCAGAGAAGGAACTTTTTCCTGGTGTTTGTTGGGCTTTTTTTAACATACCAGAGCACAGGAAATCCTGAAGGATTGATCCACCTCTGTCCTGCACCCCAAGTCAGGCTGTGGAGCACGGACACCCTGCCAGGCTCCCCACTCGTCTGCTGGACCTTAACTGACACCTCCCTGTCCCCTCAATCACCCCTTCAAGGCTTTGGTGGCCCAGAGCCTTGTCCCAGAACCCCAGGATCACTGGAAAAGAGCTTCAGGATCATCGAGTCCAAGCTGTGCCCAGTCCCCACCTTGTCACCAGCCCAGAGCACCGAGTGCCTCCTCCAGGGATGGACACCTCCAGGGATGGGGACTCCAGCACCTCCCTGGAGAGCCCCTGCCAATGAACAGCCCTTTCCATGGGGAAATTCCTGCTGATTCCCCCCTGAGCCTCCCCTGGCCCAGCCTGAGCTGTTCCCTCTGCTCCTGTCCCTGTTCCCTGGGAGCAGATCCCAAATCCCCCCGGCTGTCCCCTCCTGACAGGGAGTTGTGCAGAGCCACAAGGTCCCCCCTGAGCCTCCTTTTCTCCAGGCTGAACACAGCATCCAACAGCTCAGCCCCCACTGGCCTGGAGAGAGCAGGGCAGCTCCAGGCTCGGCCCAGACTCTGCTTTTCCAGATCCCACCACATCCAGGCCTGGCGTGGGAGGTGAGGACATGCTCACCTGCCTCCTGAAGGAAGCTGGAGGTAATAACCTGCTTGCCAGTGCCTTTAATCACCATCTCCCAGGGCCATACTGGAATGGATGTCCTAGGACTGGGAAGTTTGTTACAGCATTACCAAATTCCCAGGCAATCTGAACTTTCCTGCACATTCCTAATTAAAAATTCCCTGCTAAGTTGCCTGTTTTTGTAAAGGCATTATCGTTCCTTGGAGCTCCGTGTCCTGCAGCATCCACACAAGCCTGGCAGGAGGCAATTCAGACACAGAACAATTTTCCTCCTGCTGGAAAAAGGCAGATTTCTGCTCCTCAGGGACACAGCACAGAGAGAGTAAGGAAAAAATAAAACCCCAGCCTAAAAACCCAAGCTCAGGCTGTAATCTGCGAGGCCACATTTCACATCTGTTTTTGCAATGTTAACTTTTATAAAAGGGCTGGGAATAACACAATCCATTTACTTTTCATTTTGGAGAGTTATAAATTTAAAAGCAAGGCTGGTGCACAGTGGAGCTGGAACACTGAAACTTATTTTCAAACAACCCAACCCTCTACTTACAGCAAATGTTGCTCCACTGAAAACAAAAGTGATTGTCTATATTTTTAGGCAATACTGATTTTTTTAAGTTACCAGCCTGATCAGCTCCAGATGATCCCAAATGCACGACAGAAAACAAGCCAAGTTTGGGAAAGGTCAGTCCTCCCCGCAGTTGTTCCATGGACACAAAACTTCTTGATCTATATTAACACCGTAAATTAAATGTGTGTAACACTGTTGCAGAGATGCCAGCAGCTCTCCAGGCTGCTGCTCTCATCCCTCGTTTGCAGCTGCCCGGGATAATAAAGGAGGTGAGATGTCAGCACATCCCAGTGCCCAGCTCCCCTCCTCAGGGGAACATTCCCGATGTGCCCTGGCGCCCGTCCCGGGCTCGGGGCAGGCACAGCACAGGCAAGGACTCCATCTGTGGCCCATCCTGGGCTCGGTTTCCATCAGCCTCCCCTAGAAGTGCCCTTTGGGAGGCTGTGATGAGCTGTCACTGCACACACACTGCCCCACAAGCTCCAACTGCTCCCCTGGCTGCGAGAACCCCGGGCCTGAGACAGCTCCTCTTCCTGCAGCACCTCCCCACCACATCCAGGGCTCCTCCACTGACACCCCAAATCTTCCCTCAGCTACAAAGAGGAATATTCTACTGGAAGGTGCCCATGAACGAGGTAAGCTTCATCCTTCCAACCCAAACCAGTCTGGGATGGTATGGAAGAACAAAACAGCAATAATGAGATTCACAGAGATCCCGAGAGTGCTGTGACAAAGGTGAGCTCAAAGGAAACACTTGTGGAAAGAGGGTTCTTCCTGACAGAGGGATTCAACTTCCATGTGCAAGGAAATATTCTCCTGGAATCGAGGCTGTCCCTGTGATGAGAAGAGCTTGCAGCTGAGAAACAAGGGGGACATGATGCTACTGCAACCTCTGCCTCTACTTTTACTACCAGGAAGAAATAAAATAGAGCTATGGCCACAAATTTAAAAAAAAAAAAAATCAAAAAAAAAAATCAGAGGGCAGACAGAAAGAAGGAAGGAGATATAAATACATCTGAGAATAGAATCAATGCCCAAGATGAGTAAGGAACTGCATGTGATCAATGAGAAGCAGCTAAAATGTTTATACAGGAACAAAAGCAGCCTGGACAACAAAGTGGAGACTCTTGAATTACTTGGGCAGGACACAAAATAGGATCCTGAGGAGATGAGAGAAATATGGCAAAAAAAGAGTGATAACTGGAACACACACAAGTGCAGGGTCCAGCACTGCCAGGGCTTTGGAAGGCGGTTTTGGAAGAAGCTGAGGCAAATGGAAAATGGGAATAAATGCAGAGTGTTTTTATCAAAGGTGGATTGTGCCAGAAATCCTGAGGGTTGGGGTTGCAGATAGAAGAAAAGCTGCAGATCTAATCCAGACTGCCTTCAACAACACATTCCCCACACTGCCTGATGGAAGAGATCATGGAGCTGAGGAGAAGCTCCTCGTGGGAGATGGAATGGGGATGCTGGAGGAAAAGTTCACCACTGAAGTACCAATACATGAGGATGGGGTGGAGCAGGGACAAGAAAACCTGTGAAAAACTGGAGGAGAGCTGTTCTGGAAGGGCAGGAGCACTGAGGACAAAGAATGAACTGGTCTAGGCTGAGGTCTGAATGGGATAGGAAAGGAATCCAAGTGTTCCTTTGGTTGTTCCTCTGGGACAGCCAGAGATGGGACTCCCCAGGCCAGGTGATCACACCCTGTCCATACCTGCCCATTCTCAGGAGTGCCAGGCACGGGGGGCACATGCCCATCTCTGGAGAGGAGCCACCAGCTGTTATGGGATACCTGGGTGGGAGAGGAGAACCCCACAGGGATACACCAAGTACCCAGACCCACGCCAGCCACGGGGGTGCCCAGACAACCCTGGCAGCCCGGGGGGCACCACCCGGGGTTCTCCATGGATCTGGGGCGAACACAAGCGAGTGTGGCCACTCCTGGTCCCCTCCACGGGGACATCCACGGCCAAGAGCTGCAGCCACAGCCACGGGTGACAGTGCCAGCTGCCCCCAGCCCCGCCGAGGCGCTGGCAGCCAGCGGCAAGCTGTGAGCAGATGGCACAGACACGGGGGGCACGGGGAGGAGGGGACAGAGGTGCCGGTGGCTTTCGGGAGGGACGGCCACAGCCGAGGCGGTTCCCGTCCAGGACGACAGCTTGCATATGGATAAACAACGGGATAATTGCAACCTTTGCAAGGGGGGGAAGCCCGTGGCACAGCGTCCTCCTGCTGCCAGCTCCTGCTGCCAGCTCCTGCAGCCCGTCCGTCCCCACGCTCCCTCCGCAGCCTCGGCGGGAGGAAAGTGCTCGCCATAAAAGCCCTGGCTGCAGCCCTGCCTTGGCTACAGCTGTGAAGCCATTTAGCTATTGATAGCCCCCCATTGTCAGCACTAGGGCTGGGCTTTGGTGAGAGAGAGCAATTTGGGAAAGATGAA
>VYXD01011947.1:163565-189831 GCA_013397195.1 Hylia prasina | reverse complement strand
GGAGAAATCCAACAAAATGACAACCCCAAAAAACCCAACAAACAAACACGTAAAGAAGGAGAGAGACAATACCCGACAGCTTGCAGGGTTTCCAGGCCTCTGCCAGCTGGGAAGCTGAGCGTATGAAATATGCATCGCACTGAACAAAGCAAACTGAAATGTTCAGAGCTGGAGAGCTGTAACCCTTTCCTGGGCGCCAGAGCCACAGGGAGAGGTGCCAAAAATTCAGGGGAAAACACCCCAGGGGAAGAAGCACTCGGGGCTGGGGGTGAGGATTACTGAGCCTGGACGGTCAGACGGGCTCAGCAGGGAAGGCTGCCAAGGGAAGGTGGAACTGAGGAACTGCTGTGGATGCCAGTGGCTCCAGGAGCAGGACGTGGGGTGACAGAGCAGGCAGAGCTGTGCTGTCCCTGACACCCGTTTCACACCTCTGCTCCCCAGTGATGCCCGAGGAGAAGCCCTTCTGCCAGGACTCGCAGAGCAGCACCTCTGCAGGGGACAGCTCTGCGTCCCCAAACTCCTGCACAGGCAGGAGGTGGGGACACACTGTGACTCCGGTGGGACTGTCACCTCCTGCCCTCGCTGGCCTGTCACAGGTGTCCCCAGGGTGCTGAGCACCCTCGGCTGGAACAGACAGAGCAGTGAGTGGCTGTGCCAGGCTGGAGCACCTCGTTCGGGTGTTGGCAGTGCCAGTGCCTGACCCAGCCCGAGCCACGAGGCTCCGTGTCAGCCCTGGAAACCAGCACAAGGGGCAAAACTGCCGGAGGAAGCAGCACAGGACCAGCTGAAAACCTGAGCAAAGGGGCACAGGGCTCCTGATGACACTGAAGGACTGAAGGAAAGGAATCCAGCACTCCAATCAAGGGACAGGAGAAAGTACAGGGAAGAACAGAGATCCAGCAAACTTTCAGCTAAGTAGATTATTGATCTTCAGGGTGTGCCAGGAACCAGCTTTGCAAATTACAGCGGTCCCCTGCTGCAAGCTCAGGCAGTTACGGGATGGCAGAGCAGGAAACACTCCCCAGCTCCTGCTCCTGCCACCCACAGGCTGCCTCCTCCTCCTCCTCCTCCTCCTCCTCCTCCGCTCCTGTTTGGATCGCACGTGTCCAAAGGGCAGGAAAGGAAAGGGAGCGATGCCCCAGCCTGCCGGGAGAGCAGCCGGTGCTGGTGTGGAAGGACGAGCTCGGGGAGCGCCTGCTGCCCTGGGAGCAGGAGGCAGGAGCTCGGCCCCACGCGAGCGGGGAGGGCGCTGACCTTGCGAGGCTCCGCAGACAATTCCCTTGGCACAGGCAGCGCTCTCCGCCCGCCGGCGCTGTCGGGAGGGCTCTGCAGGCACAGCCGAGGTGCGAACGCCTCGCAGATTGCCCTGACAATGCCGCAGCCCCGGCACAGAGATCACCTGCTCGCAGGAGCCCGGGGAGGAGAGATGGCTCAGAGCCCAGCTCCTGCCGGGGTGCTCAGCATCCCCCTGGATCCTCCCATGGTGCTTGAATCACGGAATCATGGAATATCCTCAGCTGGAAGGGACCCACCAGGATCATGGATCCAACTCCTGGCCCTGCACAGACCCCCCAACAATCCCACCCTGGGCATCCCTGGCAGTGCTGTCCAAGCTCTCCTGCAGCTCTGGCAGCCTCGGGGCTGTGCCCATTCCCTGGGGAGCCTGGGCAGTGCCAGCACCCTCTGGGGGAAGAACCTTTCCTGGTATCCACCCTAAACCTCCCTGGCACAGCTCCAGCCGTTCCCTGGGTCCTGTCCCTGGTCACCAGAGGGAAGAGATTGGTACCCGCCCCTCTGCTGCCCCTCACAAGGATGCTGAAGCCCCCTGAGGTCTCCCCTCAGTCTCCAGCCCTCAAGCACTGTAAGGCTCAGATCCCTTCTGTGAGGGAGGCGAGGAAGGATTTGTTCATCCTTCTCACAGGAGGCAAGGAAAAGGTTATAGCCCCAAGGTTATAATGGTGGGGTTATCTGGTGGCACGGGCAGGGTGACACCAACCAGCCCTTGCCATCCCTGGGCCAGCCCCTGTGCCGTGGAGGAGCTGATTTAAACAAAGCCAGGCCTTTCTGGGACTGCCGGAGCGTGAGGAGCACTCGGACTGTCAGATCCTCCTTGTTTTAAATAAATTCCACTGACGTTGTCTCTCCTGACATGAATTATTAACCAAGCATGATGCACACTGTGCCAGCAGCAGCGTCTGGGGCAGGCTCTGAGCAGGTGAGGCTCTGCCTGGGACCGCAGGTGTGAGGCACTGGAATTCCAGCATCCCTGGGAGCAGAGGTGTTGTCACCACGGCTGCCACCTGGTCACGCCAGGGAAAGTCACACTCCGTGCCCAGGGCATGTAAAACCCAAACTCCTGGCATCTCCACTCGTCCATCTGTGCCAACACACGCTGGGAGCGGGGACTGTTTTTCCCACCTTGTGACAGTCCCAGGGACAGAGGCAGCTGGCTCTGCTCTGCTCCTGGAAATGTTGTGGATGTCCTGGAGGTACCCAGCCAGCTACTCTCTCCAAGGGTGGCCTGAACAGATGGGACCACTGCTCTCCCTTCAGCCTGAAGAAACTCCCAGTTCAACTGGGACAAGAGGAATGGTGGGTGAGATGGGGACAGCTTCTCAGAGAGGGACCAACCCATCAGCCAAAGCCCAGAGGCAAATTACCACCTCCCCACACCCTCCCTGGCTGAGGACTTGAGAATTCACCAGAACATTCAAGAGATCCCCAGGGGAGAGCCTGACGGAAAGTGAACCATCAGCAAGGGGCAGGGAGCCAAGGCCAGCGCTGGTGGGAGCTCCTGGAAGAATTGTGAGCCACGGGTATGGACCTCAGCCACCCACACCGGGGGCTGGAGGTGAGAAATCACCAAGATAAAGGGCAATTCCTCTGCCCCAAAATACACACAAGCAGCCTGAAACCAGAGGAAGGAGAAATTATGTGAGTCCCAGCTCTGTGAAGCCCTGAGGAGGTGGTGAGCTTCCAGCAGCAGATGCAGATCATCTGGGCTCCCCTGCTCTGGTCACTCAATGCAATGAGAAGGAAGGGGAAGGAGTACTGAGCAGAAAAAATAACATTCCATATTTTTTCCTCTCATAATTCAGTAGAACAACATCCACATTTCATCCTGGAAGGAGCTGCACTTTGGGGATTCTCGTGTCTGAGACCTAATTTGTAAAGCGCCCAGGGATCCCTGAGGGGAAAAAAGCATTATAGGATCATTATTAAAAGGGACACGTTATATTTCATGTCTCAGTTCCGCACAAGTGGAAAGAAAAGGCCAAGAGCAAACTCTGGGATCAGAGGACAAACCTGTGAAATGTAACAGGCATCCAGGAAGTGACAAAAGCAGGACATGGGGAGTCTCCTGCTTCGCCCTCTGCTCGGCCACGCCACAGCAGTGACAGAGTAAAGAGCAGCAAAGAGGGTTTTTTTAATAAAAGCCACAATCTGTGGTCCCTCTCAGCTGTCCCCTGGGCTGTTTGACAAGTCTGGGGAGGATCCAGCTCTTACAGCATCGGAACACAAACACAAACACGGGGTGCCTGTGGTCCTGCTGCCTCCTCCACCTGCCACCAGTTCATTTGGACAAAAAAAGATTCTCTTGAGCCTCTCAGCAGTGCTTACACCAGCAGTGTCTCTGCCACAGCCCAGGAAGCTCCTTTCAAACCCTCAGCATGTAGGTGGCTGGATGAAAAGCCACTTCCCAGGGGAATGAGTGAAGGAACCTATTTCAGGTTGAATCTCACCTGCCTGTGTCCCACCCGTGTGGGGTCACTGCTGGGGTCACTGCTGTCACACACACAGCATTTATCTGCTCAGCCCAGCCCAGACACCAGCAGGGATGGCTCTGCCAGAGCAGCACAACACCCACAGAGGGTGTGGAGGGGGCAGGAATGCAGACCCCGTGGGCAGAGCCAGCCTGGGCCTTGGGCTGGGGCTGCTGCTGCAGCAGGGAACACTCAGCACCCCAGCACAGATTGTGCTTCCCCATCCCAGGTGCCTGACCTCTGGCACACCAGAACTGTGTGCAGGTGTCGTGTGGAGCTCAGCATGGAGCTTGACTTCCATGGAAACTTGATGGGTTTCCCCCAGTGCTGTTCCAAAATGAGTGCAACCCCCAAGGCCACCAGTCCTGCCCTTCCAATCACGGAATCATGGAATGCTTTGGGTTGGGAGGGGCCTTAAAGCTCATCTCGTGCCATGGGCAGAGACCTTCCACTAGAGCTTCAGAGTGAACTAGAGTAGGTTTAGAACGGATATTGGAAAGGAATTCTTGGCTTTGAGGGTGCTGAGGCTCTGGCACAGGGTGCCCAGAGCAGCTGTGGTTGCCCCCGGATCCCTGGAAGTGTCCGAGGACAGGCTGGACAGAGCTTGGAGCACCCTGGGATAGTGGAAGGTGTCCCTGCCCATGGCAGGGGTGGAACTGGATGGGCTTTAAGGTCCCTTCCAACCCAAGCCATTCCATGACTGTATGGACAGCACTTGTGCAGTCCATAAAGTACCCACAAAAAAAGTACAAGAAACCCTATCACTGAATTCCTGGGAATAAGGGCAGTGCAAGCCCCAGTCCTCGGGGTTTCAGAGGGCTGGGAAGGAGAGAACTTCCCCCGAGGGAGGAGCTTTTCCAAGCGAAGCAGTGGAGAGCAGGGCACTACCTGTGTGCTGTTCTCATCCCCCTGGGCGTGGATGGAGTAGGACCGAGCGCCGTCCCTCAGGGTCTCGCTGGCGATGCGCACCTGCACGCCGGGCAGCGGCGTGCCCACGGAACCTGCGGAGGAGAGCAGCATGGCAACGGGGAAACCACACAATGCGGGGTGCAAAAGAGCACCTGCTCTCCCACCAGCGGCGTCTGCAGGCTGTGCTGGCACTGAAGAGCTTCCTAGAGGGGGGAGTGCCTTCAGGAAGGCGTCGATCCCACCGTGTGTCTGCAGGGAAATGTTGGGACGCTGCCGCCGTTCGCTGAGCGGGCAGTGCTGGGAATGCCTCTGGCACACAAACGTGTCTCCAGCCCTGAACAGTCTCTCTTGGCCACTCTTTGAGGACATCTGCACAGCTTCAGAGCTCAGGAATGAAACTCTTCCTTTTTTCTTTTCTTTTTTAAAGAAAAAAGGAAAGCACCACAAAACCTACACAAAGCTGTGAAAAGAGAGAGCACAGCGATTACTCTGCTCCTCTGCAGCCTGCACCTGACAGGGGAGGCAAAGGCTTAACAGCTGAGAATTGCCAGGGATTATCTCAGTTTTAGGAGACATCAATACAATGGATAGAAAACATCACAGGAGAAAAGCAGGGATCAAAACCACCCCTTTCTTCCACAGGTTTCAATTTCAAAGCCAAGGAGACGTGAGACCTTGACATGGGTATTCCCTAGAGCAGGGAGTGCAGGACCTGGAGCTCAGCCCTGTCTTCCTCTCGTTCATATTTCAGGCACTGGGGTTCAAGTGGCATTTTCCCTGTGCTGGTCTCATTCTCCTGTTGAAGCCCTGGAGATCTGCTATCCGTGACATCATGATTTTGTCTGCTACATTGGTCAGTTGCCATGGAAATGGATATGTCGTCGTAGCCCAGATTTATGGCATCCCTGCAGGATCAGCCAAGAGCAGATGGGCTATGAGGGAGTGAGATTTTATTGCAGCGAAACTACCCGAACAATTAGCAAATCTGGCTGGAAATAAACACAAAGCGACGTGGCAGCTCCGTGATCCGTGTCTGCTCTGCTCGGAATTGCCTCTGCCACTCCGGTCAGCCACGTCCTCCCCTCACCACCAGCACCCCTGGGCTGCTCCCACCTCCAGGACACACACTGCCAGGGCTCAGAGACACAGGGCTGCAGCAGGGGAAGGAGGGAGCCAGAAGCGCCCTGAGGTACCATGAGGTATTTATGGAATCAGAGAATCACAGAAGTTGGATCCCACAAGGATCATCAAGTCCAGCTCCTGGCTCTGCACAGGACAACCCTAAAAATCTCACCATATGTGTTACAAACAATCTTGCACCTGCCATGGGAGGCTCCAAGAGGCCTCAAAGCAAGTAACAAGTCACAGAAAACACCCTCAGTGTTGCATGGAAGGTTGCTGGAGCCACCTTCTAGACTTCTGTGGGAATGGTTTCTCCAGGGTGAAAAACACTGTGTGTGAACAGACTCCAATCTGCCCACAAAACATGGCACGTCTGTGGGCAGGCACCACAAAGTCAGTCCTGGAAAGCTCATGGGGGGAGGAGAAACCAATGCAAGGAACTGCCAGGGGCTGTCACACAGCTTGGAATTTTTCAAATCAAGATCAGCCAGATGCCTTCCTGGAAGGTGCTTCTTCCCTGGATGCAAACTGCTGACCTCCACATGGAAATGGGCAGTGATTCACAGGCAGCAGGACTCCAGGAGCAGTGCCCACTGCCGGTCCCAGCCCTTGGGAATGAGACACCAAAGATCAGCACAGTGCTGGCACATGTGAAAGCACAGAGGAGGTGACGTGTTCCCCACACAGTGTTTCAGATCACAGTTACTAACACAGCCCCACCAGTTCCTCTCCTACTTGGCTAAAATAAAACCAGCATGTAAAACAAGTCCCTGGTGGAGAGCTGCTTCCTTATGTTCCTGTCTGGAGAAGCTTTTCTGGTATTTAGGAAAAGTGACAAACTTCAAAATCAACATCTGTAAAGGCTGAAAAAGCTCCTACCACTGATTGATTAGAGCTCCACAAACCTGACAGGATTAATGGAATTTGTGCAAAAACAATGACTAGAGCTTCCCAGGCCCATCCACCGTGTCAAAATACACCCTGTGCCAACTCCAACAGGTCAGCAGAAATTTGGGCCCATTCCCAAAGGAACGGCCCCGGAGGTCCCGCCTTCATCAAGCCACAACTGGGGTGATCAGAAGGGGTCAACACTCTGCACCGGCTCCCTTTTGTCCCCAGCCTTAATCCTGAGAGGAAACCGGGGAGAAATGTCTGCTCCTTCCCCTCTGCATCCCTGCGGTGTGCAGACTCCTGGATGTTAAGCAATGCTGGCACCTCGCCCGCGGTGTCGCGGGGCTGCCGGCGGGAGGAGGTGACACCCTTCTGCTTCCCCCCGTTCTCCTCCGTTTGAAAAAGTTGTCAGCTCTTCCCAGATAAATTTAATTGGCCCCGTGCTCTGTGTCCTTCGGTATCCGGGCAGCTCGGTGCTGCTCTGTGCCGCGGTGTCCCGGGAGGATTGGAACAGGCCAACGATAAGGCACTCAAGGATCTCACTGTCAACAATACACGGAGTCCCCGCTGTAGCAGCTATTAGCTGCCTCTGATCTAAACCTCCAATTAAAGTGGTGATTAGGCCCAGTGAGGCATTCTCCGGCCATGAATTATTCATCTCCCTTCACAGTAACAGCACCAGGGGGGATTAGAATGAGAGCTGGTGAAAACAGAGGCATTTTAAGCAGGGTTTTAACCATATACAAGCAAACATTTATCTTTCAAATCTTTCATCTTTGCTGCTTCTGGAAATTAAAGCTCCCACACCCCCATCCCTGCCCCTTCAGACCTGTGCTGCGGGTGGAGAGTGGGGACACACTGCTGGTGACACCAGGGGGACACGGACGGGCAGGGTCCAGGGACTCGACCTTTCTCCTGCCACACCAAGTGCCAGGATGAGGGCAAGGGAAGCTCCAGGATCCCTCCTCAGAGGCTCATGAATCACAGAATGGTTTGGAAAGGACCTTAGAGCTCATTCCATTCCATTCCATTCCATTCCATTCCATTCCATTCCATTCCATTCCATTCCATTCCATTCCATTCCATTCCATTCCATTCCATTCCATTCCATTCCATTCCATTCCATTCCATTCCATTCCATTCCACTCCACTCCATTCCATTCCATTCCATTCCCTGTCATGGGCAGGGACACTTCCACTGTCCCAGGCTGCTCCAGGCCCCATCCAACCTGCCCTTGGACACTTCCAGGGATCCAGGGGCAGCCACAGCTTCCCTGGGCACCTGTGCCAGGGCCTGCCCACCCTCACAGCCAAGAAGTTCTTACTAATTTCTAATCTAAACCTAAAGGTAATTGTGAAGCCATTCCCCCTTGTCCTGTCACTCCAGGCCTTGTCCAGAGTCCCACTCCGTGTCCCCTGTGGGTCCTTTCAGGATTACGTCACCCCAAATTAATTCACCTCAAAGCCTTCTCCTCTCCATCCAGGCTGAACAGTCCCAATTCTCTCAGCAGAGCTGCTCCATCCCTCTGATCATCCTGGTGCCTCCTCTGGGCTCACTCCAACAGGTCAAAGCAGCTCCCACTGCAGGAGGAATCCTCTGCTGGATGTCCCCTGTTCCCAGCCCACCATCAGCTGACTCTGGGGTCTCTGTGGTACCTGGTGACCTCCTACCCAGCCTCTGACAGGGCACTGGATCAAAACCTTTTTCACAGCTCCAGTAAATTATGCCTCAGCTTCACCCATCTGCTTCCCAGCTGACACTTCCTGAAATAAATTAATCAAGCCTATTCAATTATAGGCTCCTTTCTGTGGGGTTTCTTGCTGACCCCCACCTTTGTGAGACACTTCTCTCCCCTCTCAGGGCTGCAGGAGCCCCTGCATGGGGCTGGAGTGACAGTCCCCAGCCCCTCTGCTTTGGCTGCACAAGAGGATTTGTCCCCAGGTCCCCTGCAGACCCCAGGATCCAGAGGGCTGATGCCCCAGGAGCACAGCCACCAGCTCTGGGGCAGGAGCTGCCCTTCTGGGCACCAGCCTCTGCACTGCCAGGCGACTTTCAGTCTTATTCCTTTGCTCTTTTAGTCCCCTGAGAAATTTCTGGAGTCTCCACTCATTTTTCCTCATGAGAATCAATAAAAAGCAAATGCAAGCAGGCCACAGGGACAGTGAAATGATCCCTGCCCTGTCACCCTGGGGTGTGGGGCTCACACACAGCTCGAGCTCCTGCAGATGGGAGTCTTGTTTTTCCTGCCTGCCTCCCTCCCCTGCCTGCAGGGATGGGGCTGCTGGAGGAAGATAAAACTGGCTGAAGTGGGGTGAGGGAACGACAGTTACCCTGCAAAAGTAAAACAGAGTTTGTATTTCAAGCTGTTCTCAGGCTGAGGAGTCACCGAGGGGGAGTTTTGGCTTCTCCTCTCCCTGTGCGACCCCTGCGGGACCCAGCTCCTGCATCCCATGGGATTGGGGTGCTGTGGGAAGCTGTGACACTCAGGACCCCCCCTGGGGTAACACCAGTTCCCCAGGAGGCTGCATATGGTGCAGACAGCCTGTGGGGAGGCAGGTGGCACAGGGTGGGCACACAGATGGCCACGCTCCAACCACGGGGAGAGTGGGGGCATTTTATATCTGCAATGTCTCAGATCAATTTATTTCTAGGTTCCAGAAAGTACAGCTATGGAGAGGAATCACAAAGTGTAGCTCAGAGAAGGGGGGGAAGACAAGGAGAGAACAGGCCCAGAGCAAACAGCGAGGTGTGACAATTTTGAGTTCCTGAAGAGGCAAGAAACAGGCACTAAAATAAGAGTGAGCAGACGTCCTATTTTAAGTGTTCAGCACTGATGGGTTGGACAGGCGCTGCTGTGTGGAGAATCCTGTGTGACACCACCCAGAAATACAACTCCAGGCAGCAGGAGCTGGAGAAACACTCCTTCAGTTCACTAAGATTTTGGAAGTAATAAAGCATCAGCCTGGTCAGGCCAGTGGGCACCACTGCTCTGCACACACAGCTCTGATCCCTGGGAAACCCAGCAGCCACCTCCCACACATCCATGTCCTGACTTCCCAGTGCCAATTCCCAGCATCCTGGTTCCTACCGTGGCCTCTCCTCACTCATGTGCAGAGAACACCCCAGAGCACTTCCCTCCAAACAGGGGCACCCTCTGGAGACTCCTACCTGGCACACGGACTCCATGCAAAGGGTTAGAAAGCGCCATCCCAATCTCAGTCATCCCGTACCTCTCCAGCAAGGTGTGCCCCGTGATGCTCTTCCACTTCTCCAGGACAGGCACAGGCAGGGCTGCTGAGCCTGACACCATTAACCTGCACAGGGAAAGCCCAGGTAAGAGAGAATCCCAGAGCACTTTTGCTCCAGGGAATTTGCAGCCTGACGCAGGGGCACAAAGAGCTCTGGGTAAAACCTGCAGGCCCAAAATCCTTTTAACCAGTACCAAAGATGTCCTTCACATTCTCAGCCTGATACGGGGTTTAAGTTAACCAGGACAGCTCTCAAAAGAGATCCTGGAGTACAAGCCTGGGCTGCAGGACAAAGTCCTCAGCCATGTGTTACACAGGGTGCCACACAACCAGCCCCTTCTGGCTTTCTCATGCAAGAGCGGCTCATAATTAAATAATGTCACCCTTGTTCCTGTCAAAGAGACACCAAAGCACAACAACCAGCACTGAAAGAGCTGAAAGGAAAACCTGGAGCATCCAGTGAGCCAGCAGCAGCCCCTGCCCACAGCTCACCCACCTGATGTTCTCCTGGCAAAAGGCACGCACGAAATCCTGCACTTGGGGCTGGGTGAAATGCTCGTCGTAATATTCCATCAGCTTGGCATAGATGGTGGGCACTGCCATGAACACACTGACACGGGGAGCTTGGGAGCTCAGGAGCTTCTTCCACACCTAGGAAGGAAGGGAACACACGTGGATGAAAATATACCTTTGATATCTAAGATTTCTTGGACGTACAGCTAGAAGCTGTTGAGTGCCCTTCATCCCTGCCCAAAACAAGTTCCCAACTTTCATCACGCTCCTATTTCCCAAGGCACAATGTTCATCTCTCATCCCACCAGTGAATCCCCCACCCACCATCACTCACGAGATGATGGAAATGGCATTTTTTAGTCCTGTCATGTTGCAGCCAAGAATTTGCTCACGAAGATGGAATCTTGTGGCAGAATCAGTTCATTCCCTTGTCACGCACAGCTCTTCAAAGGCTGCACAGAGCCACCAGTCTTCCAAAGCCTGGGAGCTCTTCTTTGGAAAGACACAGCCCACACCTGATACACAATACACAGCTTGGAGCCCTGCACTTCAGCCTCTGAGGCAAAGCTGGGCAGAGGGAGATCAGGCACTGGGAGTGAGGCTTCATGAACGTGGGGAGGTGCAGAGCCCTGTCCCTGGCGAGCTCAGAGGAGAATCCACAGCTAAAGCAGCGGCAGCAGGAGACAGTGGCTTTTTGGGAGGGCCACTACCCCAACCACACTGTTCCTGAGAGGAATGTTCCCTGTGGGAATAATGTTCTTCAGCTGCAAAAAGAAACTCGGGAACTATGAATGGGCACAAATTCCAGCGGCCAGCTCTGCTGGGATGTGGACAACGATGTGGACAATGCGCGGGTCAGAGCCCCTTCCTCCCACACCTCACCAGGTGAGCTCTCCCCAAGGCAGGAGCCATCCAAAGGCATCAATAAAGCAGAGCCCCGCTGACGGCGCCGCTGTCCCGGCGCTGCAGTCCCTGCCCCCGGTGACAAATGTATTCCCTAACAGCTCCTGACACCGAGCGCTCCCCGCGCACGCTCAGCTGCACACCAGCGAGGCAAGGCAGGGATTGATTGAAGGTGAGCCAGGGATTCTCCTTCATGCTGTCACTCTGCCCCTTCCCTCCGTTCTGCTCGCTCGGGATCCGTTTCATCCCTTTCTCCTCGGCTGCGCCGGCGCCGCCTCCCCCCCGCATCTCGCACTCCGCTGCTCCAGAACAATCAGCTCCAAAAAACCCCTCCCAGCACAGGGTGGTTGTTGTTAACAGGGCAGGGCACGTCCACAGAGGCACCGTCCCGCCCAACAGGAGGGAGCTCACGCTGCCTCCCGGCCCAGGGACGGCCCTCGGTGGGGAGAGATGAATGCACAGGCTGCAAACCCACCGGACACCCCGGGAAGCAGGGCGTGAGCACTGCAAGATCCCCTGGGAAAGGCAAGCAGGACTGCACTGATGGGTGACATGTCCAGAGAGGGAACATTTCACTCCCTGCAGAAACCCAGCAAGATCCCTACCAGCCAGATTAGGTAAAGTTGTATTTAGAGGGGCCTAACCTCCCCCATGCTCCTCCCAGCCCCCTTTTTCCCAATATCTTCCCCATTCTAGGCAGCCGGGTGAAGGATCTTTCCAAAGCCAGGGCTGAATGGATCTGCTCTCCTCAGCCTGGTGCTCCTGAGAGCCATTGCTGTGGGCAGGGAAGGACGTGTGATGGCAAACAGGGATCAGGGCTGTGCCGAGGATTGAAGGGAAACAGATGCTCAGGGGTTGTTCAATCCTTGCTGTGTGATTTTGTTTTGCCTTCCCAAGTCCCCAGCAGCTGTGGGAGCGCAGGCAGATTTCCAGTCTGGCCATGCAGCAGAGTTTCTGTCACGTGACTTTGGATCTGAAAAACCCCAAACCCATCGAAACAGAGCAAGTCTCTCCTGCGCCCCAGAGTCCCCTGTCCCCACGTGCCAGCTCAGCTCCTGCCTTAGATAAAATCCTCCCTCCTGCACTGCAGCCACAGGAGCAGCTTTTTCTGTGTCAGTCCAGCTCACCCAGCAACAGCCCCTTCCCGAGGATAAGCAGCTGCCTTTGGATTTGTGCCACCAGCTGCTGGGGTGATCTGCTGACAGCCAAACCTCTCCACCTGCTCTGCTCCCGCTCGGCCAAATCTGGATCCCTCCCATGTGTTTTAGCAGGACTAAGCCGTGGTACAAAGCTGGCAGCTCTGCAGAGCCCAAGCTGGCCAGAGGGCTTGGCACTGCCCAGCCAGCTGGAACAGCTATTCCTGGCTTCCAACTGTAACTCCACGCTTCGAGAGGAGGATGTGGGAAAGCCTCGTTACCTGGGACTAATCAATCACCCCCGTGCAAAGCTCTGTCCTTGCAGCACCCGGCATCCCCCTGCATCACCCCCCGACTGGAGCAGCACAGTCCATCCCCCCTGGGTTATCCCACTGTCACTGTCACTGTCACTGTCACTGTCACCACGTCAATGCCCCGGGCACAGGGTACTGCCAGCCCAATGGTCTGTTTTGTTCTGCTCACCTGATACCTCCAAGTGCTGTTAAAAAGCCATGGATTCGGGAAGCAAACGTGGCACTGTGTGCCAGGGCTGCCAGGCTCTGCAAAGAAGGGAAGCTGCAGCCTTCCCATGGAATATGCTCAGGAGATGGATCAAGATTCCTTTTAAGATAACCAAGGGCTAGAAATGAAGAGCTACCCTCTGCAAGAAAGCAAGAGTGGGAACAGCTTCCCACCACCAACAATGGCAGCGAATGCTTCGGGTCAGGGCTGCCTGTGCCAGCAGAGAAGCCGGAGACCCAATTTTCCCAAGAGCCTTCCTGTCAGCATGACATTCCTGATTTTCCTCCCCTCCCACTGCTCAAAAGCATATCATGAGCTGGCCAGTGGGATTTTGCCATCATTAAAGGAAAAAAAAAAAGGAGAAAATGACACCAGCGGGTACAAAACAAGCAGAGCAAGGCACAGCTGGGAGATTTTTCCCACGTATTTTTCCCAGCACGCAGATGGTGAATGAGGATGGAGGAACATACAAGCTGTTCCAAGGAGTGGTCAGTCCATACAGCAACCTTCCCCACCAGCCTCCAGACCTGCTAAGATCATCTGAAGGAAGAGATGTGAGCACAGAGGAGAAAAGGGAATAACTTTTCCCCTTAGAGAGGGAGATGTGCAATGCCATGAACCAGCCAGAAACACCAAATCCAATACCTGGGCATCTTCTCATGCAAAAGGCTAAGAATGGTGGCAAACCCAGTTATGTGCTAAACCGTGTAATGTTTTGGCTGATAGAAGATTCCCTAAACCAGCCAGAAGAACTACAAGCTGTAAAGGAAGCAAATATCAGCATGGATTTTTCCATCAGCCCACAAACAGATCACAGCCAGCCCGTGGTGCAGCCTCTATTGACAGACACAACAGCTCCTCTCTTCTATAAAATTATTGTGCCATTTTCAGTTGTAATTGAATCTTTTCAAACCTTTTCAAAAATAACAATGCCTCTGATGCAAGGTTAACTCAGCCCTTTACTCCCCTCGTGCTCGGGGAGACGGGTCTGTGTTTAGCACTGACTGCTGCCACGTGGGAAGCACCATCGAGGAAAAGGGATGCCGGTGATTTTTGGAATGTCTGTGGGAGCAACAGGGCTGTGGCCAAAGCAGCTGCTTGCTTGGTGAGATCCTGTGCCAGACACAAGGGTGGGAAGCTCCTGTAACTCAACGGCAGCAGCGGAGGGACTGCGGGACCACGCGCACACATCCAACGCCAAATTATCCCAAAAAAGCAGATGGGCACATGAGACAGGAGAGCACCAAGGGGAGCTCTGCTCTCTCCCAAGGACTGAGCCTCCAACACTTCACAACCAATATGCAAAGAGAGAGAAACATTCCTCTCTTCAAAGAGAAATCAGGCCCTCGGTGGCTTCGTCTCATGTTTGTTATAACCCCAAACTGTTTGCGCTCTGTGCGACTGGTTTTAATCATTTATTCATCAGCACAGTTTGATGGCCCCTCTGCATTCCAGGCTGAAGCTTTTAAACCCTTCCTATGCTGGAGGCATACTGAAAGGAGCAAGTGCTTTCCCTGGGACCTGGAAATATAAGTAAATATGACAGGCTCTGGTTCCATTTTTTATATTTCCCCACACACATCAAAAGCCATTACTTGGGAACAGATGCTGAGGACAGACGGCAGATCTGGGGAGATGGGAAAGAAAACCTCTAACTTTTTAAAGCCAGGTCTGTGAGAAGTGATCAAACATAATCCATTCACTAGTGACCTGCTCCTCCCTCCACTGACTCCTCTTTGAGTCTGAAATAAAATTACTCCTCTGAAGCCTCCCATTAACAGATGAAAAGACTTTCAGCCTCTCTCCAGCTGAAACTGGATGGGGGCCGTGATCCCCAGCGTGCCTGGATATTGGAGCTCAGGCTCCTCTGCTTGGATTTGCTTTTCTTTTAAAAATAAACCAAAAGAGCTGCCCAGAGTGATGTTTGCAGAAGTGACAGATCCAGGGGAGAGGCTCAGTGCAGTGCACGCTTCTCCTTCCCGGAGGCAACAGCGGCTGCCGAGCCCTGGATCTCCCCGTGCAGCCCAGCCAAGGTAGACAGCCCCAGCACCCAGCCCAGCCTGGCTCTCACACAGAACACCAGTGACAAGGACAAAGTTTGCTCCCAGATACAGCACTGGCTTTGCTGGCCTTCAGGAATTCAAGGCTGTGAGCACACAATGCAGCAGCACCCCAGAGCAACACCTCCCACTCATCCTGTGCCAGGTCTGCAGCTCCCTCCTACCACAGGGAAAAGGTGCCACGGGGGATAGAACATCAGGGAAAGCTTGTCCCGAATCACACACCACCTTTGGGCACACAGCATTCCTATCTCCCTGGAGAGAAGAGTCCAAACAAGATGATTTTGATGGCTTCGAGTGTGACATTGTAAAACAGGGCAATGTTTTTAGAGGGCTTGATCCTTGGAGCACCTTAAGTCAGACACGCAGCGAGGCTGGCACTGAAACAGCAGCTCCTGGAACTGCAGGGCAGGAAATCTGCATCTTGGCATATTTATCATGGAAGGGGTTGCAGGGCACAGCCAGGGCTGTCACTGCACAGGCAGCACATCTCAGCTCAAAGCTGCCCAGCGGAGCCGGGCGGGCAGCACACGCTGCAGCTGGGTCACCCGGAGTGGAGATTTCCATCAGCTTCTCCCATCACTCAGCAGAGCAAGTTTCTTCCTTCAGGTTCCTTGGTACTCTTATTTCCCACTCTGCACAAGAGGCTGGAAGACCTCCCAGGACCTGTGTTTATCAATGCAGAGAGCTGACAGGGGACCTTTTGCCATTAGAACATCTTCCCCTCGAGGCAAGATCAGGCGTGTCCAACGCAAAGACAAGCACTTCCCGTTGTTCAAGCCCAAAATGGATCCTCTTTGCCCAAAAACCACAGCAGAGGATGCTGTACACCAGACACGGAGCTCACAATTCGCTCCAAAATGGTCCTGTCCAAGGAGTGCCTGGTCTGGAATGGGGACATCAGAGTGTGACTGTCACAGCAAGCACAGGGGACACTCGGCTGCCCTGGGTCTGTCTCTCCAGGCTCACTGACATTTCCACGGAGCAACAGTCACACAACAGCTCAGGCACAGCCTGATGCAGGGAGGGAGTCACTGGGAATGGATGCTCCAGAGGCTGCTTGGTGCAATCCCTGATGCTCAGAGCCTTCAAAGAGCACCTGGCCAGGAGGAGAAGGCTCACCCTGCACTCCTTCCTTAACAGAGACATTCACCTCTGGTCACCGCAGCGCACAAAATTTGTACAAACACAGCACCTGTAAAATCCCTACTCCTGGACAAGAAATTCCTGCTCCAGCATCTGAAACAGGTCAGCAGCAGCTGAGAAATGCAAAGGGGAACAGAGCAGCTGGAAGAGTAAACTCAGCTTGGGAGCAGGTTATGGAGGAAGGCTGGTACAGGGATGCTGAGGCTGCAGCTTGCTCTGGCTCCAGAGGAGGTTGCTGCCCTCCCACTTCTCACCCTTGAAAACCAATAAAACAATAAACCAGGAACATCACAGCCAGCCATGCCCCACACAGCTGCTGGCAGAACACCCCTCGGGCTCACTGCTCTTCTCCTGCCTGTTCCACACCCACCTGTGCTGAAAAGTCTCTGCTCACAGCCATCCCTGCCATTCCCAATCCCAGCAGCACAGACAGGAGCACTGGAAGCTGCTCCCAGGGGCTCCCTGTGAGGACACTGCACCCCAAGGAGCACAAGCACCAGAGGACTCAGTACATCACGTACGAGCCGACTAATTCTGGAAACTAAGGGTCCATTTATAAACCCTTTATTAATAAATGATTAATAGATGCAGCCATACTTTTTAATAACTTGCAATAAAAAAATGCTACGAAAAGCTTAAGCAAGACAGTCTTAACAGATGGTGCTATAAAGTGAATTATAACATGTACAGTAGCTAGTGCAGAGTAATGGATGTCCTCATTTAATAAAAAGAATCTGATTTTATGCAGCAACTTTCACGCTTGAGGCACCTCAGCACACTTTAATGAGTGCTCGTGGCCTCAGCAGTAGCCACAGACATCAGATGCTGTTTCAGTGAGAGGAAGGATGTTGGTCAGGACACCGGGGCTACTCCACAGTCCTGATTTCTAACCTTTCCTTGGACAGCTCCCAAAAACAGACGTAAAGGTCTGAGAGCTGCCACCTCCTACCCCTGCACGGCGGGGAACGACAAGCGAGCTGTGGTCTGGGGCTGGGAATGTCTTCTCAGGGAAATAAAAAATAAAGAAAAAAAGGAAAAAGAGCATTATTCCCAGCACCAAAACCAGACTGCCATCTGTATCCACGACTATAAGGCACGCCGCAAATTATGTAATTTAATAAACACTGTAATAATAAAGTATTTATTTTGTATAATGAAGTGTTAGTGATTAGAAACCAAACACACATCGGGCATGCTGCTGCGGTTTCTCTTGAACCTTTGCCAGTATCACTCAAGGCTAAATATGTCTGCAGCAGGTTGAGAGTAAGTTCCTCGCCTTGTTTTGATCAGCCTGTCAAGTGTTTTAGCTGCCAGTCGAGTTTCTTTATATCACACTATAATTGGCTGCTTTCTCAAGGTGCAGCCAAGGAAAAAAAGCACACGACAAAACTCGGGCTCCTCTGGCAAAATCCTCCACTGCTGCTTTGCTGCAAGCTGATTTCAGTAGCAAAGGGCACTTTGTAAACAGCTGGTGAAAATAGACTGGAACTGAAAGGCAGCTTGCAATAAACTCCACGAGAAAGCCTTATTTACCCTCCCGTGCTCGCTTTGGAGTGTCGATCAAACCGCTTGCAGCTCCCAGGGGAGGCCCTCGGAAAAACAACGGGAATAAAGGAAAGCGGAGACGCAAACGCCGTCCTTGCGAGCCCCCCGCGCACCTGAGAGCCCCGCCCGGCGCCCGCTGCCCTCGCCAGCCGCTCCCCCTGCCCAAGCTCAGCTCCAGGGTCCGGCGCTGTCCCCGCGTGTCCCCGGGGTCGCTTTGATCAGAGTATTCAGGAGGGGGGNCCCCGATCCCGACCCCATCCCTCAACGCCGGCCGATGGATTGGCAGATGCCGGGAGGGAGCGGAGGGAAAGGCGAGGGCACGAGGGAGCATCCATCACCGGCGGCGCAGGACGTGGAGCACCGCGCCCTCCAGAGGCTTCGCTCCGGCTCTCAGCGCCGGCCCCGCCTGGCTCCGGCACCTCCAGCGCCGCTCCCGCCCAGCCCCGCCGCTCCCCGAGCCCCGGGGGTCACCCTAAAGCCGGGCAGCACAATTTGGCAGCAATCATTGGGGTTAAAGCACAGGCTATGGCAGCCAGGGACCTTCCTGCCTTCTGCCACGCCATCCTACCAATTTACTCTGGAAGTGCAGAGCTGCCCTGCTGGGACTCCGGGGCTGTTCCCCCCAAAAGGATCAGTGCTCAGGTGTCAGAAAAGGGAAGTGTGCATTTTCTGTGGCTGCCGCTGTGAGAAGCAGAAATGAGCCAGGAAGGATCGGCCGGCCCTGCAGAGCCGGGCCCGCCCTCACCTGGCAGCAGCACAGCCAGAGGCTCCCAGGTGTATCCCACACCTGTGCACTTGGTCCTTTCCGTGGGACAAGCCTTCCCAGCACGTGGATAAACACAGACAGGGAGAGCAGCCTAGTTACCCAGCACAGGCTCCTTTGGCTTTCCCAGGGAATTCTGCAGTGACAACACACTTCTGTTTCCTTTCTGCACCTGAAAGCCCAACTGTCCCCTAACAGTGACACTGCAGACACCACCCAGGACACTGGGAGATGTGGATGGACAGTGCTGCATCCCAGGGGCTGGGAAATGTAGAACCTGTTCCACCTTTACTGCTGCCTGCTCCTTTCCTTCCTCTCTTTCCATGCTGTGCCTCTGCCACAGGGAACAAAGGAGAAGCAGAACACTGGCACGGGTGTTTCCTGACTCAGATGGAAAACAACATTGTAAGAGCATCATTCCAGTAGGGTTTCCCTCCTGCCACTTTTCCTAAAAGCTGCAAGAAGGTCTGGATCTGCAAACTCTCTCTCACATCACTGAGTCCAACCTGACAGCTCTGTTAACTCTTGTTTCTCTGCAGAGGAAGAGCCATCTTTCCATGTAAGAGAGGAAAACCAGGATTTCCCTTACCTGAGCTGCAAAAAACTCAAACGGCTGTGTTCTGCCATGTAATGCAATACAAAACACTAAGGATGTAGGACTGGAAGGGGGGAATTTGGCAGGGGCTGCCCAGGGAGGTGGTGGAGCCCCTGTCCCTGGAGATGCCCAAGGAATGACTGGACACGGCACTCAGAGCTCCGGGCTGGGTGACAAAGTGGGGATTGGTGCACTTGGTGACTTTGGAGGTCTTTTCCAGCCTCAGTGTTTTGGGGGTTCTGGGAAATGCAAGTCACTAAGAAATTCAGCAAGCAGCACATCACTGACACACAAGAGAAAATCCAGTATTTCCACCTTTCCCGGCACTAAGAAAAATATCCACAACCCTAATTCTGGATGGAAATGTTCTCAGTGGGCACACAGAAGGGTCCACCCACCCCCAGCCAGACCCCAGCCAGTGGCTAAAGGGGCTGGAATTCTTTAGGAATTCATTCCCAGAGTTGCTCTGAGTGCAGTGCCCGGGTTCCTGCTGCTGGATTCCCCCCCGGGCTCACCATCTGCGCGCTGAATTCCGGGAACATGACGCACGTGGCTCCCACCCACAGCGGGCACAGCAGCTTATTGATCACCCCGTGGACGTGGTGCAGAGGCAGCACGTGCAGGATCACATCCTCCTTCTTCCACTCCCACTTCTCAACCAGCCCCGTGGTCTGCAGGAGAAAACAAACAGCGCGGCCTTAGGGCAGGAGGAAAGATTCTCCCGAGGCGTTCCCGAGGTATTCCCGAGGTATTCAGGCCCCAAATTCCCTGGCAAGAATACCAAGCCTGCCTGGGCAGAAAATCTCTCCTTTAGGATCAGCAGGAGAAAAATTCCGCCCAAAACAGCAGCACACAAGAGGAACCCCTTCAGCATCCTGTCAGGACGTGCCTTTCAATCAGCAAAGCCCTTTCCTTGTTGCTGAAAAATATCAACAGTGATTTTAAGTAGGACATACAAAAATATTAACCTGCTGCTGCACATGCAGATTTGGCAGAAACAGTAATCAAAAAGCTAATTTTCCCAGAATTCTGTTGCCATAGATAGGACACTGATGACATCAGGCTTTTAGCACCTGTAAGGGATAATCAGTAGGAGCAGGAAATCGCTGATAAACAGAAAGTAGGTTTCATGTTAGTAAAAATTGTAGGAGTTTCAAGCTTCCAAAACACTCTGCTCTGAAGGGATAATTATCTGAAGGGATAATTATCAGGTTTCTGGGTCAACAATGCCCTTCAGAGCCCAGTGCTGGCAACTGTAAAGCTTATTTCCAGCCACCTAAAAATAAGAGAAGCATCTGAACGCTGGAATTTGGTCGTGTCTCTCACAACCCTCTTCCACAGAGCAGGGAGCAGCTTTTAGGCTTCCTGCAGGACAGCACAAAGGACGGAGACTGCTCAGGCCACCCCCCAAATAATCAGCATATTTGTAAGGGAACAGATTCTTTGCCCAATATAGCCAAGCCCTGGCTCCATCCATCAAGGCTTTCATTCCTGTTGGGATATTGCAGGATCTGAGCAGCCAGAGCAGCAGCAGCTCTCGGAGGCACCCCTGCATTCCCTGCCCTCCTCCCCTAATGGCAGCAGCCCGGCAGTTGCAGGCACTGATAACCAAGTGGTGAGGTAGTCAGCAGGCTTATTCAAACTTTTAATTCCTTTTGGCTCCGAGAGCTAATGGATTTTTTTTGCCTTGGGGATACAGAGCTGAATAATGCACAGGCTTCACACAGCACTGGGCTGGGCTAAGATATTTTCCAATTAGGAGCAAAGATTCTCCCCTAGTCAGAGGGTAGAAAAGCAAACTGCAAAGAAATCAGGTTTTTTACAACAGGTTTCATCCCTCCTCCTTTCCAGGAAAGCAAGGAGGAGAATCCCCCTGCCTCGGGATGCAGCTGCAGCAGGAACAGGCCAAGGTTTAGCACCTCACACGCTGCGGTGTGTTCACCTTCCAAGCCTGGGGGATTCCAGAGCTGCAGCCCCACAGCTCTCCGCAGGAATTCGGCAGTGGAAAGGCGTTTGCAACCCCAAATCCCCTCCAGATTCCGAGGCTCTGTACCTTGGCAGGAGCCTGGCGGGGGGGCAGCAGCACTCACCACAGCCTGCACGTTCTCGTGGGTGCTGAGGACACCCTTGGGCCTCCCCGTTGTCCCGCTGGTGTAGATGATCATGGCCCCCCTGTCCTTCCACGAGGAACAGCTTGCCAAGGGCCCCTCCTCCGTGGCTGCAGGGCTCGTGGGTCCATCACCACCAGCCCTGGGAAGTGGCAGCACTGGGACTCCCAGTTTCTTGGCGCTGGGGGTTATTTTCCCCACGAATTCCTCGGCCGCGATAACCAGAGCGCTCTGGGAATCCTGGATCACGTATTCCAGCTCGGGCACCGGGTGCTTCCTGTACAGGGGCACCGCTATGCCCCCGCTCATCCACGACGCCCACTGGGCCACCACGTAGGAGGCATCGTTGGGGCACAGAAAGGAGATCCTCTCCTCCTTCAGGTCCCTGCTGGGGCACTCCAGGAGCCTGCAGATCTCCCGGGACAAGCGGAGGCTCCGGCCGAGCAGGGCCCTGTACGTGTGCTCCCCGTTCTGGTCCACGATGGCCACTTTGTCCCCGAAGGCCAGAGCCCTGGTGAACACGGGGGTGATGTCACTGCTGCAGGCGGCCCAGGCTGTGTGCAGAGCCCTGTGGGGACAGCCAGCCCTCTGCCCATCCCACCTGCCGCGGGACAGGTCCCGCAGGAGGCAGCGGAGGGGCCGGCACGGCTGGGGGAGGAGCAGGGGGAGCAGCATCCTGCCAGCACGGCCCGGCTGAAGCGATTCTGCGGGAAGCAATGATGGGAGCACATCAGTACGGGCAGGGATTACCCAGGGGGTCATTCCCACCCAGGGAGTGGCAGCCCTCATTTGAATAACATCCACTGCCTCAGAGTGCCACGTCCTGGGCGGCCCGAGCATCCCTGGGTCCTGCCAGGATGGAACAGGAGGCAGAGACCCTTCCCTGCACAGCCTCCAATCCCTAAACCCCAATCTTCACAGAACCCCAGAACGGTCTGGGTTGGAAGGGACCTCAAAGCCCATCCAGTTCCACCCCCTGCCATGGGCAGGGACACCTTCCAGTGTCCCAGGCTGCTGGCAGGCAGGGGGTGAAATGAGATGGGCTTTAAGGTCCTTTCCAAGCCAAACCGTT
Organism: Hylia prasina; assembly: GCA_013397195.1. NCBI lineage: Eukaryota > Metazoa > Chordata > Aves > Passeriformes > Sylviidae > Hylia > Hylia prasina. Next base: position 167,533 of record VYXD01011947.1, on the reverse strand, counting down.
CTGGGATTCTGTGCAGAATCCTAAACCCCTCTGCACGGCCTGAAGCACCCTCTGCACACAGCAACGGGGAGCAGAGAGGAGAGGACGGGGCTGTGGCAGGAGAGAGAGGGGCTGGCTGCACAGAATCCAATCAGCACCACAACATCCCCAGAGACATTCCATGACAAGAGGAAGCAGCCAAAGGATGACAAGCTCTCACTCTCCGAGAGCGTCCGTGACACTTCCTTGACGCCGGCAATAACAGCCTCATTTTTCCCCCTTTTTTTTTTCCAATAAATGCCTATTAGTGGAGCAGCTCAGCTCCAAGAGCCTCCCAGCCCAGCTTCCCACTGTGGGGAGGAGCTGGGACAAAGGGGATCCAGCCCAGCAGCTCCCCAGGAAGGGCTGGCTGGGGCTGCCCCCAGCTCAGGCTGCACAGGAGTTTATTTTCCGTGAGCGCTGCGGTCTCTCCCCTCCACCTTCGGAGCATTTCCCCGCCCAGCCACGGGCCCTGCTCAGGTTTTCTCTTGCAAATCAACCTCATTTTCTGCTGCTGCAAAACAACCTTGTGATTTAGGGTGGAAACATCTGGGGGAGCAGAGAAGCTTCAGCCCCAGAGCGAGGTGACCGTGGGACATTTGCCACCAGCATGGAAAAAACCAAAGCAGCTCAAGGCAGAGCTCATGTGACTGCTCTGCTTTGCTCTGGAGAGACTAAAATGTAAAAACCCAACCTAATTCACACCCTAAACTGAACCCATGGCCGTGGTAAGGTGTTAATGCCCCGGGCATTAAGAGGGGCATGAACTGGAAGGTGGTTTTGCCCAGGATCAGCATGGCTGAACTCTGTGCTCTCACTCAGCTCCTTCCAAAAATCAAATGACCCCATTCCCACCAATCTGTGTTTAATGGAGCAATTAAGAGCAGCACCTTCAGGCAGGCCTGGGGATGCTGGGTGTCAGAGAGCTGGGGGTGATGGTGTGTGCACACACTCGAGGCACAGGGAAGTAAATCCAGGGGCTGTTTTCCATCCCCTCCCGTTGCTCAGGGATAACTGGTGCCACGAAGTCTGACACAGCACACCTGGAAACCACGTTTGTCCCCAGAGCCCATGGGAAGGCGGTGGCAGTGCAGGGAAGGTGGCTGTGCTGCCTTGGAAGGGAAGGTTCAAATCCCCCCGGAAGGGAAAATCCTCCTCCTCCTCCAAAGGCTGAAGATTTCCGAGCAGCTGGAGGGCTCTCCCCAGCTCCCAGCACAACCAAACCAGTGCAAACTGGGAGCTGACCCACTGCACAGCCCTGTGCACTTTGTGCCATCCCCCTCTGCACTTTCTGAGCATAAAAAGCATTCCCTGGAGTAAAATGATCCTTGGAGTTACTCTGAGCTGTTCCAAAGGGAGTTATTACAGGAATAATCATTGCTCCAGCTGTGACTGTGTAAGTGCCAGAGCGAGTCTGACCTGCAGGATTCCACCCTTTCCTCATTTACAGGCAAGGGAACACAAAGGCATTCCTGGCTGTTTCTACAGCAGAGATTAAAAAAAAAAATTACTGCATTCTTAGGTAAACATAAAAAATACTTTATTCTTAGAAAATAAAAAAGTAACTAAGAGAAAGATACTTGGAAAGGGCATCAAATAATGCCCGAAACGCTGACTGTCCTCCCCTGCTCACAGAACAAAATATAGGGAAAGGTTTGGATTGGACAGCACCTTAAAGCCCATCCAGTCCCACCTTCCACTGTCCCAGGCTGCTCCAAGCCCTGTCCAGCCTGGCCTTGGACACTTCCAGGGATCCAGGGGCGGCCACAGCTTCCCTGGGAACCTGTACCAGGGCCTCCCTACTCGCACAGGGCCTTATTCTTTTCTCATTCCGGAGCGGATTCCCACCCTCCAGCTCTCTGCCCGCAGCCTACTCACGGCACATCCCAGAGCAGGAAAAGGAAAACCTCGCCCCGCGATTCCCGAGGTATCGCGGGCACGGACAAAGTCCCCGCCGCAGGCCCCGCAGCAGCGGGTCCCGCACGGAAGGAGGGCCGGGTGCGAGCGCACCGGGCCGAGGGCAGCAGGCCCCGGCTCGCCCCGGCTTTGGGACACCCCGGGGCTGTCCCGGGGCTGTCCCGGGGCCATCCCGGCCCCGCCGCCTCCGCAGCCCCGCCGGGGCCTCACCTGCCGCCGGGGGACCGGTCCGGCCGCGAACAGCTCCGGCGGGAACGCGGCGCCGCGACTCGAACGTTCCGCGCACCAATGTTCCGCTACCCCGCACCTCTTTTGCGGGGATTTGGCCCCAAAACGCCCGCGGGGGGCGGGGCCAGGGCACAGCGGGACTGTCCGTCCCTGCAGCCTCCTGGAGTGTCACCAGCGTCCTCGGGTGTCATGTGGCGGGTGCGTGTGACATCGTGGAGCTCCATCTCTGCCCTGCTGGTCTTGGGGCCACGGGCCTCGTCTGCGGGATTTTGGGATTTGGGCAGGGTTCAGAGATGGCCTGGACTCGTGGAACCTTCACACATGGGCATCCCGGGGATGCACAGGGATCCCAGAGACGCACAGACACCCTGGGGACACACAGACACCCTGGGGACACACGGGCATGCCGGGGTTGCTCAGAGGGGCCCGTGGTGGCACATGGCACGCCACGCACGGGCCCTGCTCCCGCACTGGAGCCGTGTTTCCGCGGCTGTGTGCGGCGGGCCGTGAAGCGGCACGGCCGGGGTGACCCCCACCCACCTCCCCAGCTGTGTTTCCACCGGGGCTGTGGCCGCAGCCCGCAGGGGTGGGAGCGGAAACGGGGCCGGGATCCCAGCGCTGGTGGGGAGAGCCCAACGCTCCTGCACAGCCCCGCTGCCGGAGCGCCATGGCGCGGCTCCCTCCTCATGGCACGGCTCATTCCCCACGGCACCGCTCTCCATGGCACGGCTCTCCATGGCACAGCTCATTCCCCACGGCACAGCTCTCCATGGCACGGCTCTCCATGGCACAGCTCCGTTGCACAGCCCCCCTTGGCACACCTCTTGCACAGTTCCCATCACACGGCTCCCCAGTGGATGCATTGCACAGCTCCCTCCCTATTTCTCAGGGTTCCCTCTCCATCACTTGGCTCCCTCCTCATTTCATGGCTGCCCACTCCCAATCTCTGTCCCCATTTCATATCTGCCCTTTCCCCNTCTGCCCTTTGCCCTGCTCCCCATTGCACCACTGCCATCACACCCCTCCCTTCCCACGGCACAGCTCCCTTCCCACCCCATCGCCATCTCTCCCGTCCCCATGGCACAGATCCCTCTGTGTCTCTTAGCTGTGGCACAGCTCCGTCCCCACGGCATGGCCCTGTCCCCATTTCCTCCCCACTGCCCACTTTCCCATCCCACAGCCCCTTCCCCTGTTCCTCCCCATCCCACGGCTGCATCCCCACTGCGCAGCTCTCACCCCCTTCCCATTTTACACCCCATTCGCTCTCCCCCCCACCTGCCTGCCCCCGCAGAGCTGCTGCAGGAGGCTCCCATCACTCCCAGCAGTGCCAGCGGGTGCCACCTCCCTGCAGGCGTCCCCAGCACCCAGCCCGGCCCTGCCACCGCCAGGGTCACTCTGCACACTCCCCGTCTGTCCCCAGCCTCCCCGGGTCCCCTGCAGGGTGAACCCCCTCCCCGGGGGGTGTGCCCGCGGGGGGGTCTCTGGTGCCGGCAGGATGCCAACACCCCCGCGGTGGCGCAGGGGCTGGCAGGGACAGAGCCGGGACATCCAAGGGTGTGCCAGGAGCGGCCCCTCCAGCCCTGCGCGGGGGTGACAGGGCCCTGCTCCCCCCGACGGTGGCAGGCGGCGGGGCCAGCTGGCCGCGTGCACAGCAGATGTCACCCCCAGCCACCCTCTGCCGCCCCGGCCCCGGCACCTGGTGCCCAGCGGCCATCTGGAGCCGGCCACATCCCCGGGGACCACGCTCGGCCGTGGTCACTGCCGTCCGCCCCGGGAGTGCGGGGCTGCTCCCCGGGGCCGGGAGC
>VYXD01011947.1:87176-101209 GCA_013397195.1 Hylia prasina | reverse complement strand
GGCGATGCACCCCCCCATCTTGGCCCCGCCCCTCCCGCCGGGTCACGCGCGGGGCGCGGTCACGTGCGGGCGCGGTCACGTGGCGCGGGCCCGGTTGCCATGGCGAGCGCGGCGCTGCGGCCGCTGTGCCTGTGCTGGGCCCTGGGCCCCGCCGCCGCCACCAACATCCTCCTGCTCCTCATGGACGACGTGAGTGCGGCACCGGGGCAGTCCCGGCGGGTGCGGGGCGGTGCGACACGGAGGGAGGGAGGGACGGCGTGTGAGGGGTCCGGAGCGTCGCCCCGATGAGGAGGAGGCGCTGCGGGAGCCGGGCATGGTCCGGCTGGAGAAGGGAAGGGGGAGAGGGGATCCCATCAACCCGTAAAAATGTTTCTGTGGGGTGTCAGAGGACGGTGCCGGACTGTTCCCAGCGGTGAGCAGCGACAGGAAGAGAAGCAAGGGCCATAAACCAAACCATAAGAAGTTCCACTTCAACACGAGGAAGAGCTTCTGTCCGTGGAGGGCGGCAGAGCCTGGCACAGCTGCCCGGGGACGGTGTGGGCATCTCCCTCTCTGGAGACATTCCAAACACACCTGGATGTGTCCCTCTGTCACCCGCTCCGGGTGCCCCTGCCTTGGGCTGGATGATCTCCGGAGCTCCCTTCCAGCACTAGTGATTGTTGGTCACAAGGAGGGGGTTGGTGGCCTCCTGAAAAACTAAGCAGGAACAAAAGTAATTCTGCTCGTTTTGGCTTCCCTGTTTGCCAGTTCATCCTGCCCGTTGTTTCCGTGGTGTTCCTGCACTCCTGAGCAGGATAACCCCCTGCTTTTCCAGCCAGCTGAGCCTCTGGAAGGGGCTGCCCAGGGAGGTTTGGGGTCCCCATCCCTGGAGGTGTCCAAGGAAGGACTGGATGTGGCACTCAGTGCCCTGGGCTGGGGACAAGGTGGGGACTGGGCAGAGCTGGGACTTGGAGTATTTTCCAACCTCAGTGATCCTGTGGTTCTGTGATCTCAGTTTTCCATTCAGGAATATTTCCCCCTCCCAAGCTGGAATTAGTTATTTTCCAGAGGAAAGCTCTCTGGGACAGGGATTCTCCCACTCTGGAAGTGTTGGGACAGCACGAGGCTCCTGTCTGCAGCTCCTGTGAACTATTGATTTATTTTTTAAGTTCATTAAAAATACATCTCCCTGGGTTTTTTCCCTTGATCCTCTGGGACCCTGGAATTAGAGCAATGTGAAATTCTCTTCGTCTTTCTTCCTTGATGATAAAGAAAAATCAAGAAGTTGGGGGTGAATCCACTGAATCCATTTTAATTCCTCACCCCAGTGTCAGGGGGAACCATTTAATTGCTCCTTAACTCAGAAACCCTCTCTGCAACAATTTTCTTTTGCAAACTGATGGTTTCCTGAGGATCTGGATGCATCTCTGTGCATCCATGGCTCACCTGACACACACCTGGATCAAAGGAGCCTCGTGTACAATCCCCACCTGCTGTGGTGCCTCATCAAGCTGCTCCCTTCTAGAACCTTCTGCCTGAAGCTGTGCTTTTCCCAGGAATGGTTTTCAGCAGTGAACACAGACGCCTTGATTTTGCAAACTTGGTTCTCCTGGCGTGTGACCTCTTGGAATTAGGAGGAGGAGCAGGGTGAGACCACAGTCCCAGAGATAAGCACAGTCACTTGTGATGCCTCTGGCAGATTCCTCTGGCTTTTGAAGCCCTTCCTTGCTTTTCCCGCAGTGCTGCTTTTGTGTTCAGGCCTTTTCCTTGTGTTTCCAGTCCTGCAGAGGCTGAGGTGGAGTCCTGGGCTCCAGCACAGACAGCAGGGCAGGGACTGAAGGCTCAGACGTGGCAGCTGCACAACCCCGAGTAAATCACGTGTAACTTCCTCTTCCTCCTTGCTCTGGGTGTGCCTCAGGCTTCTGAGTAACAGTGAAGGCACTGGGCTTCTTCCAAATGCTTAATACCAGTTAATAAGTGATTTAATCCTGCGTGTGCCTCAATTTCCCACCCACCAGGGGAAAGTGTGAGAGCTCCCTGCTCCCCAGGGCTGGCAGAGATCATTTTTGTCACATCTGTGCAGTGCTGAGCAGGGAGGTGAGCACTGTGAAAATCTGTAAATCAAGGGACACAGTGAAAGTGTTGCTGGGGCCCCAAACTGTGGCTGTGGAAAGGGACTTTGACATTTGGTGTGTTCCTTTTACAGATGGGCTGGGGGGATTTGGGAGCTTTCGGAGAGCCTTCTAAGGAAACCCCCAACCTAGACCAGATGGCTGCAGAAGGGATGCTTTTCCTGGATTTTTATACTGCCAACCCCCTCTGCTCTCCCTGTAAGTAAACTGCAGTTTGAAGCGTGTAAGCATGAGAAACTTCTCCCTCTGAGGAGTTTGGGGTGTCTGCCAGCCTCTGGCATGGACTAACAACCAAACCAGTGACTGCCCTCGGGCCAGAGATTGGACTTGCTGCTTTGATCTTGCATTTTGCTCCCTTTTTATTTGTGTTTGGGTTGGAAAACCGACAGTTTGCAGTTTGTACAAAGCACTGCCTCAGTGATCAGTCCAGCTGAAGGGTTTTTGTGCCATTTCAGTTCAGTATTCCAGCCCCAGTTCTTGCATTTTTTTCATCTTTCTCATTTTGGGTTAAACAGAGCGGGATCTGAACTGTTGCTGGACATATTTGGTCTGATTCTGTTGGCTCTGGTGAGACTTTCATGCAAGGAAAGGCAGCAGTTTGTGTCCTGCTTTTGACCCTGGTGTCTTACAAGACTCTTGGGACAGGGACAAGAGATAAAAGGAACGTTTGGCTCTGGGAGAAGCAGATATTTCTCTCCTTGTTGTTTTTTTCTGTGAGATGGTTTCTCTTTTTGCTTTCTTTTTTCCCCTCAAACCTGATTAGCTGCCAAGAACTGAAGCAAAAATGAAGAACAGAAGCTTTTTGTTTGGGCTCTCATTTAGGATGGCACTTGCCAGTGTGTTGATGATGTCCTTGCTCAGAAAAGGCATTTAAAATATGCTGAAATCCTGCTAATCCAGTGGTGGCACTGCATATGCTTGAAGTTAAACATCTGGTTAAATATTCCCTGCAGTCAGGACTTGGCTTTTGTTGTCAAAGCTGGACAGCTCTTTCTTTGTATTTCATGATTTTTGTTCAGTCAAGCTTGAAAGCTTAGCCTTGAGCATCTAATCAGTTTGTGCTAGGATTTCCTGTTAAATACATGATAAATATATATATATAACTGAGATATAAGGGTTGCTCCATTGATTATTCACAGGAATGACTCTTCAGTGTGGCTAATTTAATAAAGGGGCCAAATTTCAGCTGGAATAACTCAAGTGATGCATCAGAACTGATTCTCTCCATGGCTGATGGGAGGGTGTGAGTGCTCTGGCTGTGACAAGGGGACACTGACACACTCCAGCCAGCGTGCTGGCCTCATCCTCCTACAATAACCTGAGTATTAAGCAGGGAATGGCTGTAAGGAAGTGTTTGTGTTGTTTGCAGCAAGGGCAGCCCTGCTGACGGGCCGGCTCCCGGTCAGGAATGGATTTTACACCACAAATGGACACGCCAGGAACGGTAGGAGCCTCATTCCTCATCCCCCTTCCTCTCCTGCTTTCCCTCTGTGCCTTGTGGGGAGTTTCTCTTTGGACAAAGGGGATCCTCCCCGTGGATGTTCCAGAGAGCCACCAAACCCTGTTAAGTGCTGGTAATAAGTGTGACTTTTATTGCTTCCTCCTCAAATTAAGAGGATAAACCAGGCTGCTTAATCCATTTGTTTCTGCTGGCTGAGAAACATTTCCTCTGGGCAGGGGAATTGGGGTCTGCTGAGGGAAGATCAGGTGGAGGTGTTACTACCCAGAGGGGAGAGCTGCCTGCTGACAGGTTTGTGCAGCAGGCAGATTTCTGCCCAGTTTTAGAGCAGTTTTCCATCCCGTGGTGCTTCCAGGGAACATCCCTGGATTGATTTGGGTCCCAGGGTGACAAATGCTGGGCAGAAATCAGCAGCCAGGGGCTGATTCCCAGGGCAGAGTCACACCTGAGAGCCTCAGGGGCTGAGAGAGGCTCTTCATTTCTTTCAGAATCACAGAGTGAATCAGGTTGGAAAAGACCTTTGGGATCATCAAGGCCAACCTTTAATTTATCAGCTGGTGCAGTCTGAGCACCTTCATTGGCTGAGTTAGGAAAAAGCTGCCTTCCTTTTAGGAGACACAGGGCAAATGTACAACATACAGACCAGCCCTAAAGCACCTGATTTTCTGTGCCATCTCCCTTTCAAGGATCTCACCTCCACTCTGGGGTGGCAGCTCCCTTTATTGTTTACCTGGTAATGGAAATCTCCCTTTGGTCTCCCTGGATCAGTTTATTCTCCCCATCCCATGGGAGGGCTTCCAAGGAATGGCATTGCTGGGACTCCAAAGTAATTGCTATTTCTGATCCTGTGCATGAGGGGTTTGCTGTAATAATTTGAAGGCTCAGAAAGGTGTTTTTGATTTGTTTTCCACAGCGTACACACCACAGGATGTAGTAGGAGGAATCCCAGACTCTGAATTACTGCTTCCAGAGCTCCTGAAGAAAGCTGGTTACACCAATAAGATCATTGGCAAATGGTAAATTTATCTGGAGCTCTCTTGGTTTGAGATTTTACTCTGTGTGTGTGGGGAAGGAGCAACAAAAAACCCCAGAATTACAGGAAAAAAAGTTGTTTTGAAGTTCAGATGTCCAGTTTTGGAAAGTGTGATGGATCTTCCTCCTTCTGGGATCAATTCCTGAGTGTTCCCATTAAGTACTTACATATATCTTCATACAAAGAGTTGGTGAGGTTTTATGTGTGTATTTGTATTTATAAACTCCTCAACTCTGTGCTTTTATCCACACCTCACACCACTTATTTAATCAGCAAACACCAGGGCATTCTGTTGGAATTTGCCTTGAGCACCTACGTGGTTTTTATCTTTGACTCTTGCTCTATGTTGGGTTTTTATTAATAAACCCAATTCCTGTGGAAAGTAACAGGAATTTTTTTTATCAGTTTCATTAATAAGTCAGAGAAGGGTGGGTTTGAATTGTGGTTGGATTCACCTGCTGGAATTAGGAAGAGAGCAAAGCACCCTAAGACAGGGAATTATTTATCAGCACAAATCCAAGCAGGAGAGGGGCCCTGAAGGATCAGCTCGGCGGGCTGGGTGCAGTCAGCTGCACTTCAGTGCTAATAAATGGAAATTCATACACCCAGGGAACAGGAATAAACAAGGCAGATGCAGCCTGGTGCCAGTTCTTTGGGAAAAAAGGCAAATCTGGAAGGACCTGCAGCTGTTAGCAGGAATAGGACTGAGTAGGAATGTGCAGGGCATTATTGTGCATCCAGAAACTTCTCCTGGCCAGGGCTGGGAGTGCTGCCTGCTCCCTGGAAAGGTGTAAAGAAATGCAAGGTAAAACTGGAGTCTCATCCTGGCCTCACAGAGGTTTTTCCAGCAGAAAATTTCCTTATTGTTTCATCATCCCTTCTAAAAAGTTTTCAGGGTGTCTTTTGACAGTAAATTCCTTGGTTTGATTATATGTTTGCAAGTCAAGTATTTCCCACAAGCAGTGTAGAATTTGTTGTGTTTCATTAGGATGTTTTTTGTGCTGTAAGATGCGGAGACTGATCTGGATCTCAGTCCTTGTTTAATGTCTCTCCAAGTTCTTTTAGGGCTGTCTTAGAATAAGATGTTTTTCCATCTCCCCTGTTGCAGAAACAGCCAGGAATAACTTTGGGTCTCCACAAATGGGGAAGGGGTGGAATCCTGCAGCTGAGACCTGCAGAGGCAGTTACATCACCACGCTGTAATCATGGCTGAAATGAGGATTATTTCTCCAATAACTCAGTTTGGAGCAGCTCAGAGTAACTCCAAGGATCATTTTACCCCAGGGAATGCATTTTGTGCCCTTTATGTTCAGGAGGTGCAGAGGGGGATGGCACAAAGTGCACAGGGGGCAGATCCAGGCTCGTGAGGGGAAGAGGGAATGATTAAATAAACATTGAGCTACCAAGATCCCCTTTAGAGACAGAGAGGATGGGAATTCTCTGTCTTCAAGGTGCCATAAATGCAGGAAATGCGGAATTTGCAGTAGAAAAGCTGGAGATTAGAGAGGAGCTTCATCTGGAAGTTAAGGATGGAGGATTTTCAAGCTGCACAGTAGAGGGGAGCTGTCATCAGGAGTAGCTAAATGTGTTTTATGTCCACATGTGCACACAAAAACCTCATTTCATTTCCATTCAGGTCTCTTTGTACCATTTTGGCAGCGTGAATGCTCCATAAAGGGGATGAGGATGGAATGGTGCATTTCATGAGCTCTGCCTTGTGTTTTTACAGCTCAGTGGGATAAAAGGGACTTGTCATAGATCAGAATCCTCAAGTAAAACATGGTGTGCATCTCTGCAGTGGTTTGGGGCAGTGTAGTCCATCAGTGCTGATCATCAGACAGCATGGGAGAAGACACCAGTGGAAGGAAAAAATGGAAAGCAGTGATTGGAGAGTAAATAAAATGGAATATAAGTGAGCACTGGGGTGAGTCTGCATGGCTGTGCTTGCAACAAGTGTGAGAGAGCTCAAGACACTGCTCTGGAGTCACTTATGTGATCCACGTGCTTTGAGTTTTGATTTCTTAGGCAGAGACTGTGTTCCTGCATGCTGTTCTGATGAGCTGAGGTTTTGCCTGTCCTCGGTGGGATGTTAACTCCCATCTGTTGCTTTTGTTGCCAGGCACTTGGGGCACCAGCCCCAGTTCCACCCCCTGAGGCACGGCTTTGATGAGTGGTTTGGGTCCCCAAACTGCCACTTTGGGCCCTACGACAACAGGGAGCGCCCCAACATCCCCGTCTACAGGGACTGGGAGATGGTTGGCAGGTAACCCAGCCCCTCTCCTGCCTCTGGGCTTGTCTGGGCTCTCCCTGCTGGCACTGCACACCTGGGTGGGCTTTAGGGGTCCTTCCAACCCAGACCATTCTGGGGTTCTGTCCTTGTGTGGTTAATGAAGGTCCAGCACCGTGCCCGGCCTGGCAGCGCACGTGGGTGGTGCAGGGAGGTGCAGCTGCCCTCCAGAGCTGTTTGCTCATCCCTGGCACCCTCAGGGCTTCCACTCTCGGGAGCTGCTCCCCTTCTCTGCTGAAAGACCTCTTTGTTCCTTCTCTTCCTGTTTGGAATAACATTTTGTGTGTTTGCATAACTCCATTCCCTGCTCCCAGTCTGCAGTCTGGGCCCTTCTTGTCCGTTCATTTCTCACTCTGGTGTTGTCTCATTTCACTGCTGTTACTCCCCTGAGCACTTCCCCAGACCTTTCTCTGCTTTAGTGGCTGAAGGTCCCTCCAAAATAATGTTTCCAAAGCAGCCCAAGCTCTGCTGCCAGCATTTCTCTGTCTCACTGGAAGTTGTTCTGTACTTCTGAAATTTTATTCACATTTCAACCAGCTCTTTATGAATCACCATGAGATTTTGAAGCATTTTGCCCCTTCCAGCAAAAGGCCAGTCCCTCAGGGTTGTCCAAAACTTGAAGTCATTAATTTGGATCAAGCTGTGTCACCACTGTCTCCCATAAGAACAATTACGGTGACATATTTCTAATATCTGAAGAGAGTTTGCTGAGTGTTAACTGTGACTTGTCACCTCCTTACACAGGGGAAAAAATCCATAAAAGGGGAAAATAACCTTTTTTGTGATGTTTATTCCTTAGGATTGATTTTTTTCCCCTCTCTTGATTCCTTTTATCTTAAGATACTACGAAGATTTCAAAATTGATCTGAAGACAGGTGAGGCCAACTTGACTCAGCTCTACCTGCAGGTATTATTTTAGTGCTGGCTTCGCAGCCAAGGTGACTTTGTGCTTTTATTTTTTTGGAGAAACTTTGACAGCACAGGATAAATTATTTTGTATTGTTGTTTACAGGAAGCTCTGGATTTTATTAGCAAGCAGCAGGCCAGCCAGCAGCCATTCTTTTTATACTGGGCAATTGATGCTACCCACGCTCCTGTTTATGCCTCCAAACAGTTCCTGGGCACGAGTCAGAGAGGGCTGTAAGTTCTGCTTTTGGGGGTGTTGGTCTTGGGGATGTTTTAATTAATACCTCCTTGTTTCAATTAATACCCCCTGCAGCTGGAGCAGCCAGCCTGAGCAGTGGTTGGCAGATCCAAGGGGATGGATCACTCCTCAGATGCATTATTTGCTGGGGTTGTTCTTTCATAATTTGGCTTTAATCTGAACTGAAGCTCACGTGGCCCCAGGGGGAGGAGGGGGGCTCTAAGCTCCTTTGCCAGTTGTGTGAGGAATGAAATGCTGTCTGTGGCACAGATGATTTTTTAGAAGGCTTTTGTATGATTAGTGCCTGTTTTAAAAGCCCATAAATCAGACCAGCAAATAGAAAAACACTCCTAAAACTGCAGTTTGGAGGAGGCAAAGAGCTCTGCAGACAATGGGAGTGTTGCTTCAAAGAGTTTCTGACCGTAAGGAAAGCCATATTGTTACCCCCCAGTCTGTGGCCAGGTGGCTTTGCCTCTGCTTGTGGATTTTGTGGCTGAATTTCCCTGTGCAAGGGTGGCTCACACCTGAGCAAACCCTGACCCTCCATACCCCAGAGGGGCTGCTCTCTGCAGGCCAGAGGCACCAAAGTTTGCAGCGGCAGCAGAAAACCTGATGCACGAGAAGCATTTCTGCAGCACAGGTGCAGGTTAAATCCACTGAGCACGTTGTGCTGAGCCCTATTTTTGCTGCCAGGAGTGTTTTCCCTCTGCTCTGGCCTCAGGTACGGGGATGCTGTGCGGGAGATCGATGACAGCGTTGGGAAAATCCTGAAGCACCTCCAGCAGCTGGGGATCAGCGAGGACACCTTCGTGTTTTTCACCTCTGATAACGGGGCTGCCCTCATTTCAGCTCCCAGACAAGGTGAGGCTCAGCTGAACAAACCTGGCCTCGGGAAAACAAGGCTGAAGTCTCTCTCTCTCTGAGGAGAAAAAAGCCCTCGGTGTGTGGGGTCTGTGTTAGGAGTTAGGAGAAGCCTCAAAAGACAGAGTGTTTATGGTAGGAATAATTTGTGTTCAGTGCCTCTGGTCACCGTTGGAGGAGGTGTCCTTGGCCAAATGGAATTTTCCCTGCCCCAGTGCTGCTGTTACCTGTGTGTATTTGCACTGTCAGGGAGGGAATATTCTGTAATTTATTGAGAACCAGGCTCAGTAACTTAGCAGGGTGTTTACTCTCTATCTGCCAAATGCATATTTCAGCCTTCTGAGCAATTAGAGAGAGTTCAAGAGTCCCTCATTCTTTAGCTCTCCTGAAAAATATCAAGAAGAGAAACAAATTTTATTACTTAACAGGTTTTCTTTTGTTTAAGTGATGGTTTCTCTGAAACAAATCACTGCAAATTGATTTCAGGACCTGCTCTCTTCTCTTTGGAGCCAGGCTTGGCTTGTGGTTATTGAACCACAGAGCAGGGAGTAACCTGAGTTCTGATTTCAGCTCAGCCACTGGCTTTGACTTTGTGTGACCTGGAATCAGTTATGAGACCTCCCTGGTTCCTTGGCCAGCTGAGCTCCAAGGTTGGGTCAAAACTCCAGATATTCCTGCAGAGCCCTGGCCATCTCCAAGAGGGACCATTCAGGGAATGAAGAATTATTTTTCTCACTCTTATACATTCATCTTCTACTGTTCTGGTACTAGAAAATTTAAAATCATTATGAAAAAATGCTATTTTTGCCTGAAAGTGTCAGATTTCCTTTGGTTACAGACAGCAGTAAACACCCTTTTTGTTTGGGGTTTGTTTTTAATTTGGTTGTTGATAGCAAGGTATATTTAACTGTCACTTTCTCCCTGTGCTGAAAAGACACTCCTAAAATTTCATCACGAACGGATATTGAAAAAATAAAACCCAAAAACCACAGCACAACAAACAAGGAAATAATAACAAAAAACCCAACTCCGGCCGTGTTGTTTGAAGAAGCACCCATGCAGAAATGAGAATCCATTTCAAGCCAGCCTGGGTGACTGAAATGCTGGTGTTCTGTGGGGTTTTAAGGCTTTTTAAAGGTTTCTTTTCTGTCCCTAGGAGGGAGCAACGGGCCTTTCCTGTGTGGCAAACAAACCACCTTCGAGGGTGGCATGCGGGAGCCTGCCATCGCCTGGTGGCCCGGCCACATCCCTGCAGGAGGGGTGAGTCTCTGCCTGGGGCAGTTCTCACAGCCCCGGGGGCTGCAGGGAGTGCAGAGCTCCTTGCTGGGCTCGGGGGGCTTTGCTTCTCACCTTCCCCAGGTGCTGTTTGTGTGAGTGAGGAGCTGCTGCTGCCCCAGACAACGGCGCCGTTTTAATGCAAATTTGCATTTAGAGGGTCCCTGCACGTCTTTGCTGTGAGCACTCAGGCTCTGCTCTTGTCTTCCTGCTCTTTTTAAACCCTTTACTCTTTTGCACCTCGATATTTCTCATCTGTTGGAACAAATTAGGATGTAAAGAGCAGGAATTTGTTCCCCGCACTCACTGTGCCCTGAGGTACTGAGTGGTTTGACCCTCACATCTCTCACTTTGGTGCTTGATAAAAGTTCCACTCAGGGAGGTTTAGACAGCACATTATTGCTCTGTGCTGCCTGTGCACAAATGCAGATATGATCACTTCCAAATAACCCCCCAGTGGCACCGCCAGCCCCCCTTGTCCCAGCTCTCATTACAGAAGGATGCAATCAATCCTGCTGCAGGATCACAGGGACAGCACGGCCCCCTCCCCCTGGTGAGCATCTCTGAGCCCTGCAGAAAGTGATCCTTCATTAACTGGGCACCGTGCTGCAGCCTGCAAACTGGTCATAAATAAAACATTTGTGGAAGTTGCATTCCATTGGGGTGGTTTAATTGAGGCAGGCTAATGATAATTTATCATTTACATTTAGGAGGGACCATGAGGCAGCTCAGATCTGCAGCTGAGGGCAGGAGGGTGATTTGGTTTCATTATTTTTCGAGAGTTCACCAAACCTACCAAGGATGGTTTATTATTTTTCTAATTTGAAATGAAAACAGTCTTTTTGTTTAAATTTAAACATTTCCATAAAGCCTTTGCAAGCCAAGTACAACAGCCCTGGGCTAGCAAAGGAGAACATGAAACTGCAGCTGAGTGTTTTGTTTGCTGGGTCCAAACTAAATAATGTGCTAAAAGTAAACATGCATTATAAATGGGGACGAGAAAATGCCCAAATTTAAAAATTCTTTCCATTGTAGTAACTCTGAGGATAATTAAGAACAGGAGGAGAGAGAGAAATCCTTGTGCCTGCTTCTTTTCTGCCTGGCTGGGACCCCTCTCCCAGGTACTTTTTGGGAGCTGCTGCTTGAATTCCTGGGAAGAGGCATTGCTGTGCAGAGCTGTGTGTGCAGGGTGGGCCGGGCAGCTGAGCTGTGCCTGGAGCTCCCAGAGTTTGGGATGCACCCAAAATCCCTCCTCCACCACGCCAGTGTCACCCTTGAGCAGGTGCTGCACTTCAAATCCTCGTTTGCTGCTGCTGCTGCTGCTCAGTAACTGTGGTAGAAACTCACCTGTGTTTTCTGCTTGTGTTCTTGCCTTCGAGGCTCCAGCCCTGCTCCCTCAGCAGCCCTGACCACAGGTGAGAGACTTGTGTCCCCCACTACGTCTTTGGCTTTTCTTTCTGTGCCTTGCTGTAGCTTCACCATCCTCTGGATGGGTTTTACCTGCTCAGCCCCAGTCCTGGGCACTCCCAAGTAGCTGTAAAATGTGGGAAAGCTGCTTCAAAGTCGCTCCTTGCTCCTTCTTGTCAAGAGTTGAAGGAAACAAAGGCTTGGGAGATCTGAATTTCAGCACAAAGCTGAGGGATCAAGTCCTTCCTGTGCTGGGTTTGCTCCCAGGGCAGTGGTTGTTTCAGTTTGAGGAGCAAGGGAAGGGCCAGCAGCTGTTTCAGGTGGAAAAACTGCAGCCAGGAAAGGAGAGTTCGTGTCTCTGGCCAGTGAAATCCAGTTACTGTGTGGAAAGCTCCATCTGCTGATAGGAATGCTCCAGGGAGACCTCATTGCAGCTTCCCAGTGCCTTGGGAAAAGGAGGGAAAGGCACTTTTTATGTGGGCAGGTAGTGCCTGGACAAGGGGGAATGGCCTCCCACTGCCAGAGGGGAGGGATGGATGGGATATTGGGAAGGAATTCCTCCCTGGGAGGGTGCCCAGAGCAGCTGTGGCTGCCCCTGGATCCCTGGAAGTGCCCAAGGCCAGGCTGGACAGGGCTTGGAGCACCCTGGGCTGGGGAAGGTGTCCCTGCCCATGGCACTGGATGGGCTTTATGGTCACTTCCAACCCAAACCATTCCACGATTCTACCTGGCAGTTTGTTAATAATTTTATTGATACATAAGGCTGGGGGGTTTAGCTTTTATTAAAGAGCACATTCATGTGCTGGAATAAAGGAGCACCTCAGTCTAAACACAAGGAGTGAGGGCACAGGGTGGGAGCACCTGCCAGGCTCTCTGTGGAGCTCGGGGTGATTGGTGCAGTTGGCTGGTTTGCAGGTTTTTGGAGGGGAAAGATGCCTCAGGAGCGTGTGTTGCTCTTGGCATCAACACTCAGTGAGTTCTGCTTCCCCACCAGGAATATTTATTCCCACACAAACAGCCTGGCTGCACTTCCCTGCTCGGCTCCGTTTTCCAGGTGAATTCACAACAAATCAGCGTTTCAACATTCCCCACATCACATCTGCCTTCTGGAAGGATCCAGCTGGAAAAAAAAAAAATCATATTCTATTGGTATTTGAATCCTCCTCCTCTCTCCCCTCGCCCTCCTCCCCTTCCTCTCTCGTGCCTGCTTCCTGAAGGAGAAAAGAACATATCAACCCAAAGACAGCATTGCAACCTTTTCTTCCCTATCTCCCATGGGGCGCAAATTGAAATTGAATTAGACAGGGATATCAGGTCTGCTCGCTGTGATAACTGTAAAAGGATTTTATTTAAAAACACCCTGACATTTGTTCACCCAGTTTCAAATATTTAGCTTTCCTCCTTTCCATTCCTGGCGGGGGCGACTTTATTAATTGTCGCCTTTGATTCAGAGTTAAAGCTTGAAAGAGCTGATAACAGCACTGGGGACTATTTCTTCCAGCGCCGTGGCCCACAGCAAAAGGATTTCATTTTCTTAAAGACGTTGTGTGGATACTGAGAGTTTATTAAAAAGAAGGGGGGGAAGGAGGGGGAAAAAAATCCGTCCTTACGTGCGTAATACCGGCTGTTCCTCACTGATACAGCAATATCTGATCTCCCTCCGTTTATATATTATTTATTTTCTCTGAGCTGTTGCCCTCTCTGGATTTTTCTTTTTCTTTTCTTGAAAAAAAAAAGAAAAAAATGAAATAAATAAAAGGGAAAGGCAACTAGAATGAAAGAGCCCTGTTGACAGGAGAAAAATGGTAATTTTTTTATTTTTTCTCTGAAAATACTTCAAAGTTTTATAGGAATATTAACCTTTTTTTTTTTTTCTCCCCCCTTTTTCCTTCTTCAGTGTGGTGCTGCAGAGCACAGATAAATCCAAGTGGCTGTGGCATGGGCATTTAATTTCCTTAAGAAGTTTTCTCTGCTTCACGGCAAAAATGTTGTCTGAGACCAGAAACGTAATTGGATGATTAAAGAGAGTCATCTACATCTGGTGCTGGTTAATAAGGGCCAGGACAAGGGGAGCCTGGTGGCCCCCCAGGATTGTCCCCACGCTCTGGATAAATGAGGTGACATTAAAGGCACGAGCCCAGGGTCAGCGATTGCCTCTTATCAAAAGATTGAGGCGCTGGGACGGAGCCACGCCAGGAAAAGTGACTTTTGGATTAGATGGAGAAATTGTGAGAGCTCTGATTACAGAAGGGCTCAGCCAGGGGCTGCCTCCCGGGGTGGGTGTGGGAGCAGGAGGGGTCAGAGCTGCTCCTCTGGGAGCTCTGCAGGGAAGGAGCCAAAGGGCTGCGAGCTGCTCATGGCCTGAACTGCAGCTCTGGGGAGCTGGGGCTGCCCAGCCTGGGGGGACAGGGGTCAGAGGGGACCTCAGCCACGTCCTTGTGCAGGGACAGGGCTCA
>VYXD01011947.1:54245-86993 GCA_013397195.1 Hylia prasina | reverse complement strand
CAGCCACGTCCAGCTGCAGGGAGGGGACAGAGCAGGGCCCAGGCTCTGCTCCCAGGGCCCAGCCATGGCACAGGAGGGATGGCAGGAGCTGATCCCAGGAAGTTCCACCTGGACACGAGGCAGAGGTTCTTTCCTCTGTGCCCAGGGGGGGTGTGGGGTTCCCTCAGGAGACATCCCATCCTGTGCCCTGTGCTCTGGGATGGCCCTGCTGGAGCCGGGAGGTGGGGCTGGATGATTAAAATCATTTTAAGGAGAGGAAGATGGTGCATTAAATAAGGAATAAATGTTCCCCAGATCCCATCCAAGCTGGCCTTGAGCACTTCCAGAGCTGGAGCAGC
Organism: Hylia prasina; assembly: GCA_013397195.1. NCBI lineage: Eukaryota > Metazoa > Chordata > Aves > Passeriformes > Sylviidae > Hylia > Hylia prasina. The sequence goes on along the minus strand of VYXD01011947.1, from coordinate 86,655 downwards.
CACAGCTTCTCTGGGAAACATCTCCCTTAGTGCCTGTCCCCAAGGCCAGGCTGAGCAGGACTTTCCCAGGCAGTGGCCATGGATAAATCCTGAACTCGGGGGCTCAGGGCCTGTTCTGGGTCAGCTGATCCAGCTGCTTTCCCAAGGATTTCCACAGCCAGGTTTCCTCTTGTGCTCCAAGCTTGGCACTTTGTTTCCTCCCAAGGAATTGTGGCAGGATTCTTGCATGCAGCTTTAATAAGATGTGTTCCTGCCAACACCTCCTGATGAATGAAAGCCATTAAAAATTGAAATTACTGTAATCAAGTAATGTGATATTGTAATGTTAAACTTGTAATTAGACCCCTGCATGTTGCTTTCTCCAGTTCTTTTTTTTTTTCAATTTCTTAATTCTTCCTTTGTGTTCACTTTGTTCAGCCCAGCCTCTTAATACAAGGTTTAGTATCCCATTTTTTTCCTTTATTTTTGAGCCAGCATCTCACAAAAATTCATTTATCATGTCATCGTTTGTTGCATTGAAATTATTTGTGTCAGCTTAGAGGTTGGGGGTCTGTCTGTAAACAAAAGGAATCAGAAGTAAAAAGTCTTTGATAGTCCCACCATGGTTCTGTTGGGATTGGACTTGGATTTTAGGCAGAAAGTGCTTTGGTACTCACAGCCATAGGGGTGTATCCAATGGTTTCTTGTTTCCCAACAAGTGCTGTGGCTGGAAATGCTCTTTTCCTGTCACAGCTCGTGCTGGTGCATCCTGGTGCTCCTGATCTGGCAGCATCTGCTTTAATTGAGTGTGTCACTGACTAATTAAACACCCTACAACAGCTCCCACAATCGGGGAGGGAGCAAAGGCTCAGAAAGAATCAGGCAGAACACACTTTGTAGGGTTTTAAAATATAAATAATTAAGAGCAGAGAGATGAGTGTGGCTTCCAAGTAAGGAAAAAGGGGGAAAAAAACCTCTTGCACATCTCCATTGAAGCTAAACCCAGATGTTTTTCTCCCTTATTAAAATATGGACTAAAAATACCACAACTTTACAGTTCTTGAATTGTTGGAAATGGTTTGCAGATGAAGTCATCAGGCTCTTTTTGTTATTATCCCTCTATCCCTGTGCTTTCTGGGAACTCTCTCAGGGTATTCTGGACTCCAGAGATGACCTGGAGAAGGAAACAAATCAAGAACTCTTTTTTCCCTTGGTTTAAGTGCTGATTTTTCAATCCACAAATGAGCTGGAACTTGCTAAATTAAGTTGAGCCCTGCGACAACACACTCCTGGAAAAGGGATACACAGGAGTGAGGAGAGGGAGAGGAAAATGAAAAAAAAAAATCAAAATGCAAATTCTCCCTGGAAGTGGAGAAACAGGGATTGTTTCCTTTGCTTTATTGTTTTTAGAGGATTTTGCTGGTGACTGCAGCAGTGTAAAGGGAGAGGTTTCCAGGGAGCTTTGGAGGGAACCTGTTCCCATACAGATTTTCCTGTAGGGCTCTTTGCAAATGTGTTTCTGTTGATTTTTTTTTTGCTGCAGGTCAGCCATCAGCTGGGCAGTGTGATGGATCTGTTCAGCACCAGCCTCTCCCTGGCGGGTCTGCAGCCTCCCAGTGACAGACAGATTGATGGCATTGACCTTTTACCTGCCATCCTGCAGGGCCAGCTAATTGACAGGTCAGTGATTATCCCTGAGCTGCCAGCCCTGCTCCTGGCTGAAGGGATGCCAAATTTGGGGCTGGTTTTTATTTATTTTTTTTTATTTTAAACACCAGCTCACAAGTGTTTAATGTGAACTGGATGGATGCGAAAATGGAGCTTCCCGCTGCGCTCCTGCTGCGCCGCAACGGGCTGAGGTGGGAATTCCTGACATGTGGCATGTTGCCATACACTGGAGTCTGGGGACAGATGAAAATGTCACAGGGTTAGCAGGGATCCCTGGAACAACATATGGCAGGAGGGGAGATAAAAGCCTGAGGACTGGAGCCTGGCTAGGGGAAAATCCATTATTTATCACTGCAAAAGCTGCCCAGAATGGGCTGGGTCCTTGTCCTGCTGCAGAGCTGGAAACACCAGGAAAATCCTCTTCCCAAGCTCCTGTGTCTGGGAATGCTTCTGCAGGGATAGATTTGGGTGAAAGACCTGGAATCTTAATATGGCTGGCAGCTCTTGGGCACAGGCACCAAGATCTGACAGCAAATCCTGCCAACAAGTATTTTATTGGGAGTGTCAGAGGTCAGGAGAGGTCTTGGAGTTGGGATTTGGGTGAGGAGTTTGGCAGCCTGGGAAATCTGACTGCAGTCATACTCTTTGGGAGATGGCGAGGAAACTTGTGCATGGAAAACATTTTGGGAGCTCTCCTTGCTGGATGAGAGCCTTTGTGCTGCGAGATTCCTTTTGTGCCTGTTAAGCAAGGAGCACACCTGAGTGTTCCCTGACAGGAGCCTTGCAGGTTCCTCAAACACAGCCTGGCCCATCTTCTGGAAGCTTGGAAAGTTTCTCTGTTGTTTAAAAAAAAGGGAATTTCAGTGCAGTCACCAACCCCTTGTTTGTGTTACAGTAACAGTCACTCAAAGCACATTGTGGCTTTTTTCCTTCTTTTCTTCCTTCCTTTTTTTTTCCCCTAGACATGACCAGGACAAAGTTTTCACAGCCCCCAAAAACTCTCCAGGAGATGCAGTTGGTGTGTTCTTTTAAGCTTAAAAAGGAAAAAGTGAATGGGAGAGGAAAAGAAATTGTTTACATCAGAATATTCAGTACAAACTAGAATCCTCCTTCAAAATAGAAAATGTATTTTTTGAAAAGGAAAAACCTAAAACCTTCAGTCAGGGGCCACATAAGAGCTGGTCAAATGTTGATGGCAAGGAAAAGGAGACTGGAGTGCTGTGTGGAATATTTTGGGGAGGTTTTGTTGATGGCACTGGTTTAGATCAGGTGCTGCACTTTGGCAGGTCTCTCCTGCTGCCTTTATTTCACTTCCAGGTGTGTTAAGGATGCAGGACTGGGCATTTCTGGGAGCAGCTTCCCCTTCTTCCTGGGGACCAAGGTGTTTTCCCTTTGTTCCTGGTGACAAAGTTGTTTCCCCTTTGTTCCTGCTGGCAGCTCTTGGTGACAAAGGAGGGAAGGCTCATTGTTAGTGTGAGGCTAAAAGAGCTCTGAGGCCACTCCTGTCATTCAGACAGGGGTATTTAAATTTCACCTTGCGTTTAGGGACAGGTTCTTTCCAGGTGGCATCACCAGAGTGAGTCGTTTTTGGGGTGGCATCTGAGAGGGAAAGACAAAGGTTCCCCCTGACAGTGACAAACAGCTCAACCCTCGTGTCCTGTCAGCAGCCCAGAAGAGCTGAGGAGAGGAGCTGCACCAACAAATCCATCCCCTCTCCTGCAGATAACCCCTTCCAGTAAAATTTTGTGCTGTTCCCTCAAAAAAAACCCAGGAGTGTTTTGTTGGGAAAACCAACAGGAACACTGCTGGGATGCCCAGGGAACAGCACAGATGCAGCCAGTGAGATGCATTTCCTGGATGAATTATTAATTAGGGAAACCTCTGGGAACAAATGCAGCTTTAGCAGCGTGTTTACATGCTGCAAAGTGAGGTTTGGGGGGAAAAAAAATGGAGAGGAATTAAAGCCACAGCATGTCTGGCTGCCAGGTTTTTCCATGTGGGGTTTCTTGGAGATGTCATCCAGAACACGCCAGCATCTGGTGTCCTCCCGGCCACCCTGCCCGTGTGACACTGCCAGCTCCTTGGCAGAGCTGGGCACAGGAGCCTGAGCATCCCAGAGCTCATGAATCCCCCTTTTCCCTCCCAGCCAGGCACTTGAGAGCTGTCTGACGTGGAAACCGCCACGCTCCAGAGGAAATCCCAGGGGCTGAGAGTTCAAGGATTAACAATCACTGGCAGCCAAGCTGGATAATGTTTCATTCTTGCACCGTGTGAGCTCTCAACTTGATGAACACTTTAAGAAATGTTAATTGAAAACCTTGCAGAGGAGACTATTAGGAGGCAGCCTGTTCCTGCCTGATATCCACATGGGAAGTGGGATGCCATTAAGGGGTTTGTGGCCCTTATCAGGAGGCTGGGCCTGGGCTGTTGGTGTTTCTCATGCAGCTTTGCTCTCCTTGCAGGCCCATTTTCTATTATCGTGGCAACGAGCTGATGGCAGTGAGAGCTGGGCTTTACAAAGCTCACTACTGGACCTGGAGCAACTCCTGGGAGGAGCACAGCAAGGTAATGGCACAGGGACCTGTCCTGGAGTCACCAGGATCCTGGGGACAGACACCTTTATACTGGGGGATGTCACCATGCCTCAGTGTCCTCAGAGCTCCCAGAGCTGCTGTGCAGGTTCCTGAGGGATGCCAGGAGTGTTCCTGCCCCAGAAGGGCTGTGCAGCTGCCCAGGGAGGTGCTGAAGTCCCAGTCCCCCTGGAGCAGCCATATGGATGTGGCACTTGGGGACGTGGGTCGGTGGTGGGGGAACAATTGGACTCGATGATCATAGAGGATATTCCAACCAAAATAATTCTATGATCCTAAAAAAACTGAGGGGACTGGACCCCCCCTCTCCTGAAATCAGGGACAAAGAGAGGAAAAAGAGCAAATTCCAAGTTGTTCTGAGGGATGCTCCCTTTAATCAGCACTTAATTCCCCTTGATGTTAAACCTTCCCTGCTGAATTCTGAGCTTTTAGATGTTCACCTATGGTTGGACTCCCTGATCCTGGTGAGTCCCTTCCAACTTGGGACATTCTATGATTCTGGGCAAGTCTGGAGCCTGGTGCCACACTGCCACGTGTCTCCACATTCCTGGCACAAAACACCTGCTGCCCTCAACTACTGAAATGGGACTGGGAAGAATTTGTGGGGTTTGTGATGGTTTAAAAGGAAAGCTGGAGGAAAGGCACAGTGGTTGAAAACAGTGAAATAAACGTGCTTGATCTGTTATCAGCACTTTTGTGAGCCCACATCCCACTGTGTACAACATTTTCTTTATTTTATTTATTTCCTGGCTGATCTCCTCACAGTTAGATGTTAAGCACCATCATTTCCTTTTCCTTTTGTGTCTTTCTTGGCTGTAAACTCTGGGGCATTTGCTGAGTGGCAGCTTCACACGTGTGCCTTGCTGCAGATACCTTCAGACAGGAACCCAGAGCATTAAGGCCCAGCTCTCAGCAATCCTGACAGCAGCCTGGGCTTGGGGAGGGATTGTTTGCATGATTTCATTTTTTGTGCTCTTTTTATTTTTTTCTTTTTTTTTTTTTTGAACTTATGGAAGGTCCTCAAGGCATCACAGGTGCAGAACTAAGTGCTGGTGACATTTGTGGATATGAAAGTGCAGGGATTCTTTCACTGGGATGTCCTGGGGGTAGAAGGAAGTGTCAGCTCCGAGGGAGTCATTTCCATTCAGGGCTGTAAATGTGTGTGCTTGTCTTTTTTCAGACTGCAGTGCTTCAGGAGTCAGAGCTTGTTTTAGAGGGAGCAAGGAGGAAAGGAAAGTTGGCTCTAGAAATGTATTTTATGCTCTGTCTCCCTGCTAATTTCACACAGATAAAATGATTTCAGTCATTTGTTTTGTGTGTGAGGAAAACCTGTTTATCACCCGTGGAGGGTTTTCCCTGGGTGGGAGGAACTGGGAGCTCCTCTGTCTGTGTGTTTGGGTGTCGGGGTGGCCTCCTGCTCTTCCCATGAGTGTGGCAAATTCCCACAGGAATTCTTGCTCTCCGTGGTGATAAAAGCACATGCCCACACTTCCAGTTGGGAAATAAATAACTCCCTGCATGGAACTCAACTCATTCCTGCACGTCTGAGTGTGTAACAGTGATAATGGGGACCAGCTACTCCTTCCAGAGGCTCTCCCACTGTGAGCAGTGGCAGTGCTGCAATTAAGGAATATTTATTTCTTTCCAAGTCTTTGTTTAACTGCTGTCTGATAAAAGTCAGCAATTATCCTGTACATCAGAGGGACGATTACAAATCCACTCTCTTTCCTGCAGCTTGGATCACATGAGCTTGATGTGGGGAAAATTGGAGCACATTAGTGGCCAGAGCAGCCATTAACAACATGCAGAGGAAGCTGAGGCTGAGATTTGTTCCAATTCTCCTCATGTCCTCGAGCCATTAATTACAAACCTCGCAAGTTTAAAAATAGAAATAAATCAGAATGCAGAGCAGTTCCACAGTTCCCAGCCCAGCTGGAGGAGTTTCTAAGCTCACCTTACAACACAGTTCCCTTTCAGTGGCTGGGCTTCCCAGCTGTGTTGATATTGGACTCTGGAATCAAAAAGGCCACTTTGTTTGCTAATTCCATTTGAGAAACAACTATAAATCCATGCACATCTGTGGCATTTGGAATTCTGACTGTTGGCCTGTTTGTTCAATGAGGTTGGTTTGCCATCCCAGTAGAACTCCAGCTAATGAGGATTTGTTAATTGTATGGTCTTCAGAGGTCTTTCCTCACTGTGAATCCAGTGAGACTTCCAGATATGAAACTCTCTGTGTGAAGGTGCCCACTCAGCCTGGAATATGTGCTTTTCCTGTCATCCATTGGAAAGAGAGCTGAAGTTAGCCAGATGTGGCAAAACAGCTGCCTGCACATTTTGAAGAGGTCTGTTTTATGGGTAGGTGAATATTTCATGATTTTGACAGACAGGGTTTAGCCAGCCCTCCTTTCACTTTCCGAATTCCCTTGGTAATTGACTGTGGAAAACCACTGACACAGGAAACTTGCCCTGAGTTTAATCCACAGTTTTGTTCGACTTTCAGCTGAGATTATCTCATTAAAGCAGCCAGACCCCCATTTTCATGCTGACAGTGGGACGTGGGGAGCTGGTGCTTGTCCTGGGTCTGTTTGGGATGACCAGGATGGTGAGGGAGGATGTGGCCCCTCACCTGCAAAGCTGTGTTTGACTGGGGTGTCAGTTGGTTCAGTAATAAAGGATGTACACACAAATAAAAATGTACCAGGGAGAGACAGCCTGCAGAAAGCACAGCCCAGCAAAGCAGAACAGGGCTCTGAAGGCTCCTCTCCATCTGGCACTCGGAATATTTGCTCTGGAAACATCCCATGCAGGCAGCACACAGGTTTGCAGTCATCCTCCAGTCCCATGACAGCAACATGCCCTTGCTGGTCTGCATCCTCTGCCTTATGGCCTGGGATTAGGACTTGTCATCTGACACACTGATGAATTGTGCTGTTCTGTTCGTCCCAGGTTTTGTTTGTTTATTTTTTAACCCCCAAGCAATTTTTTTTTTCCCTCGTCTGACTCCTGTCAGGAAGTCTTGTGGTCTCTCTCAGTGCTGCAGGATACCTTGGCGCTGCCTTTTCTGCTGGATTAACTGGATTTCTTGATTCTTGAGGGGGTGGTCTCTTGAGAACATAAAGGGAAGGCTCACTCTGCAGAATCAAGTGGGAGTAAGCATTTTGTGGGACATGTTCCCTGAGGATTGCACAGGATGCTTATTTGGAGCTGTTTACCTGCCTTCCATCTATATAGGTGGCTCATGTTTACATAATTTGACATCTCTGACATTCAAGAGGTGATAAATGGGACAAAGAGAGATGAAAGGAAGCCTGACTTGAAAAATGTGTTTGTATTTTTAAACAGTTTGATAGAGGCAGAAAAATCTCCCTCCTGCAAGCGGGCTTGAGTCCCTGGTGCTCTAGAAAGCTTTCCCATTGTTGTTCACCTTTTTTCCCTTGTAGCAAAAATCAGCGGTGATAAAAATAGCCACGTGTGCAGGAGCAAAGGGAGAACTGAGGATAAACCTGGGGAGATCCCTCCTGGTCAGTGAAAACACACAGGACTTTTACTGGCCTGTGAAATGTTGGGGTTTTTGTGAAAGCAGAGGTCTGAAAGGGTAAAAAAAAATGCGTGTTTTCTATAGATTTACCAGAGTAAGCAGCAAGTCCTGAGGAATGTCCTAATTTAGTGCCGCATAGAGGAGGCAGGAATGGGAGGTAGCAGGAGAAAGGAAATTTCTGTGCCTGCCACCAAGAGTATCCAGCACAGAACAGTCCCTGTGCCTCCCAAGAGCACTGATGCAGGAAGGGGGAAAAAAAATAATGGAAGAGAAAAACGCGGAAAACGCCCTTCGGCTGCGGGAGAGGGGCTGATAACATCAACCTTTGTGCTGTGGTTTGTTGGGAGCCTCCGGCGGGATTCCTCGAGCGCTCCTGTGACTTGAAAGGCCGCGCTGAAGGAGGCGCTGCCCAGCGGCCGCTATTGTTTTAACGCGAAATGCCAAAGGGGGTTTATTCCAGTCAGGCTCCGCGATTGCCCTTCTCCTCCGCGTGAAGGGATCGATAAAGCCTTTTCCGCGCCGGGGATGTGAAGTCAAGTAGAACCTCGCAAATAATGACATTTGATGGCGGTGCTGTGAGCGTACGAAGCGGGCATCGATCGGAGCCGGCTGCGCTGCCCATCTCCGGGGGCTCTTCCAGCCTCTTAACACATTAGCAGCGATTTCGGGGCGCACGGGCTCGGGGCTTGGCACCCGCGCTTGGAGCTGAGCGCTCGTCCCGAGGGGGGATTTCACCGGGAGGGCGAGGACGCCGTTTTACCTGTGCCGCGGCAAAACAGCGAGAAGCGACATTCCCGGCTTTAATTAACAGCTGCGCTTTTCTCCTGGCTCTGTTCGCGTGGGTTTGGTGCCCTGGGTGGTGCCGGGGCAGGAGGCAGAGCCGGGCTGGGCTGGAGCCAGGCTGAGGAATTGCCAGAGGGCTCCCGTTAACACAAGTGGTGATTCCATCTCTTGGCAGGGAGCCCAAACTGGCAGCCGGCTGTGTTTGTCTCATGTCTATATTGACACAGCATCTGTGGGCCATTTGCTCTGGAAATTAAAGCTGTGCAACCGAAGGGCTGCTGCATCCCGGGGATGGAAAAACGGCCCGGGCTGTGTGATGGCTGGGAAGGACAGGGGTGCTGAGCGCTGGAAGGCTCACCTGGTGGGCAGGGAACGTGGTGTTTTTATCGGAATAATTGGAAGAGAGGATTGTTGGACTCTGTCCTGCAGCAAACAGGTTTCTGTGTGAGAGCTGGGCAGGGGCTGAGCTGCTCTTGGTGCTCTGCATGGGCGCCCTTAGAAGCTCCCAGACGGGAACTTCTGGTTTGGCTTTCAGGCTTTTGTGACGGAGGAGAAAAGCTCCAAGAAGTTTGCTGAAACACAGGGAGTGACCTCTGTGCTGTGTTTGATCAGTGAGCCCTGCAAATCCCAGAATCCTGGAGGTTGGAAAAGCCCCCCAGGGTCATTGGAGTCCAGCCTGTGAGCACTGAACCACATCCAGTCCTTCCCTGGGCGCCTCCAGGCCCATTACCTCGGACAGGGAGCAGGGACAAAAATTAGGAATGTGCTTAAATTGTTGATCCCTGCATATTGTTATGGACAGTCTGACAATAAACAGCCTTCAGGGATAACAGGAGAGTGGATCTGGGTGGTGTTACCCTGGTGGGTAGCACAGGCTTAGGCAGCTCTTGGCTTTTTTCCAGCTCCAGACATCACCAAACCTACCTATACAAAATAAATAATATTGAATTTTATATATTTATATCCTTTCTTTTTTTTTGTGCTCATTTGTTGATGAATAGATAGAAAATCTTTGAAGCTCTCTCTGCAGGTTGAATATTGATTCACACAGTACATAAAAATTGCAATATTCCATTTTATTTCCAGGGATAAAGTTGGAATGCCTTAGAAATGTCCTAAAATGGTATTCTTGGTGTTTTATGTACTTAACCTATTTATTTATTTGACTTTTCTCCACCAGAGTGCTTTTGAAGAGGGTACTGAATGCTTAAATCAGAATGACAGGTAGCTTTGGGCTGGTGGCATCAAGCAAATTGTGCCAGCACTTTTCTTTCCTGGGAATCTTTGGGATTGTGTTCTGGAGTCTGGGCTACAAGGATTTCCTAGGAAACACAAGATAAAATAGAAACAGAGCAATGTCTAAACAAACACCCAAGAGACGAAAATCTTTCACACTGAAGCGTTTGCAGCCGAGGAGCATTGTACCAATTAGCAGGCTCTTAATTAAATTGCTTGTTTGATTTGCATCCAAATTACAATTTGGATGTTATGGAGGCTTTGATACCTTTTCATTAACTGGTCCTTTTGTGGGGGGAAAAAACCCACAAAAATCTCTTTTCCCTGTGTGTTTCAGAGGTCTGTGGCATCACAGGGTGGGAAGGTCAATCAGTTTTGTATCCATTTAAAGTCCATTATTGGTAGGGCCAATCCAACCTATCAAACAACTCCCTTATTTTTCCAGTCAGTGATTCAGGAATCTATAGCCCTGTGCAGATAAATGGGATTTCATGGGCTTCTAAACTTCTTGCTTTATTGAAAAGCAGAATATTAACTGCTCCACTGACCAGCTGTCCATTAAAAACACGGGATATTTTTAGAAAATTGTTTGCCAATCAAATCCTACCAACATCTGTAGAGAGCCTTTTCAGTTTGTTTTATAAGCAAATGCTGCAGCTGCTTTCCCACTTCCATTGAACCATTCCCATTTACCTGCTCTCCATGTCTCTGTCCGTGTCTCGGGGCACTTTGGGATTGTGAGGAACAGCGTGGGAGCTGGAATTGTAAAACCCAGCTTTAACAAGTCCAGTTGGGGCTGGGCTGGGCTGGGCTGGGGGCCCTGCTTTATTGCCTGCCCAGGGAAATGAGTGCTTTTGCTTTTTTGGCTCTTGCCAAAAGGGTTTAAATGGGCTCTGGTGGCCCTGGAGGCTGCGGGGCAGGGATTAGGGAGCTCCCAGCTGGCAGCTCAGGGCTGGTGCCCAGCCAGCACTTAACCCCTTGCTGCTCCCAGCTGCTTCCCCAGGAGGTTCCCAGTAGCTGTGCCCTTCAAATCCACTGCTGCTGCAGGGGAAATCCCACCCCGTGGCCCCACAGATGGTCAGAGACAGCAATGTGGGAACGTCTCCACTCCCTGCTGCACTTCCACCCCCACTGTCATGCCCAGGTGAGTCCCTCAATGCCAGCTCGCCGTGAATCAAGTTGAAAGCACACCAGTTTTTATACAATTAACCAGATTTGCTTCATTTCTCGGAGAAACTAATCCTTCAGGTGCTGGCAGGGGAGTTTTCAGGTGCCTGCTGCCTCTCAGGGTGTCTGGATGTCTCTCCTGGGGCTTTGGTTTTGATCAGAAGTGCCAAGCAATCCCATCTTCCTGGGGCCTTCCAAAGCCAAAAAAGCCAGCCAGAAAATCCTTTCCACGTGCAGAATTTTTATGGTGCAACGCTTCCACCTCTTTGTCTTTTGTGCTGCCATTTCATTTTAATGAATGTTTTATTGGGATTATATTTTTATAAGACAAGAATGCACGGCCTTGCTTCAGCTCTTATGTCAGTGCAACACCACTTGGTCACCTTATTTTACCCCTCCAGCTCAGAACGTGTTTTTGGAGATTGAAGTGGACTCTTGGTTTAAAATAATCCTGAGCTTTGTTGGTGTTTTCCTGGAGGAAGTGGCATCAACTCGAGTTTTGCTGCCTGCCCTGCATCACCTTTGATGACCTCTCTCCTTTTGCCTGCAGGGCATCGATTTCTGTCCTGGCCAGAGCGTGGCTGGAGTGACCACACACACCCAGGAGGAGCACACCTACCTGCCCCTGCTCTTCCACCTGGGCAGGGACCCTGGTGAGAAGTACCCCTTAAGGTGAGCCACTTCATGGGCTTTCTTGAGAACTCAGCAGTGTCAGTGCTCAAAATTTATTTGCTTTGGTAGCTGGTTCTTGAAATCTGCTTAAAAACTGTCCCAGGAAGCCATGCTGGGAAATAATGGCTTTCCTGCTGGCTTTTTCCTGGGAGAAGGAAAGGACCAAACCTTGTTTTCAGGTGGTCAGGTGAGATGGGTGTGCACGTGGACTTGCCAGCCTGGTTGTTTTACCTGGGGAGGAGGAAAACACCAATTTTTGGACAGGACAGGGCTGAATGCAGCACATCCAAACAGAGCTGCTGCGCCTTGGAGCTGGGAGTTTTGGGGCCAGGGAGGAAATAATCAGTTTGTGTGGTGCTGGAATCTCTGGAGGGCAGACTGGTAACCTTGCAGTCTCCTACCCCAGCTGAGGGAGCTTCTCCAGAGGGTCTTTAGCAAGGGGACTTTGTGCCCAAGCCTGCTCCTTCCTCGGGCTCTCCTGGCTGTCTGATTCCATTTTCCTCTAAGCCCGCTATTGTAATATTTATCTCTGGCACACACCATGCCCTGAGAGATTCCCGCCAGGACTGATGCAGCCAGCAGAGCCCACAGAGAGCTCTGCCACCTCCAAAAACCCTCCCAAGGTGTCCCCACCTCCCTCCTTCCCTCCCTCCCAGCAGCAAATCCAGGGACGCCTCACCAGCGGCTCTGACAGGGAGAGTGTGGAAACAAATCCAGGGGGAACAAGTGCTGCTGGGGCTGCCTGCCCAGAGCTGGGTTTGTGCAGCAGCCTGGAGAGGCAGAGATGTTTCCTGAGCTGACAGGGCTGCAATTACTCAACTGGTTTGAATAATTGAGTGGACACACTCGCCCCGTTCCTTCCAGAGGAACTGAGCCTGTGCTGTCCATTGAGTGTTTTCACTGGAGAGAGGAGGGGAGGGAAAATATTTCCATTCTCTGTCACCTAACAGAGCACTTTGGAGGTGCATCAGCAGTGGGTAAAGCTCTTTGGGAGCTCTGCTCCCACTGCATTCCAGCACTAGTGAACAAAGCACAGCTGCAGCTCCAGGGCTGTAAATACAGCTCAGTGAAACTAAACCGGGCTGGGATTCCAGGTGAGACCTGGGCAATTTAACAACTGCAGTGCCAGGACACAGGGAATGGCTTCTTGGTGCCAGAGGGCTGGGTTAGATGGGGTACTGGGGAGGAATTCCTCCCTGGGAGGGTGCCCAGAGCAGCTGTGGCTGTCCCTGGATCCCTGGAAGTGTCCCAGGCCAGGCTGGACAGGGCTTGGAGCAGCCTGGGCTATTGGAAGGTGTCCCTGCCCCTGGCAGGGGTGGCACTGGATGGGCTTTAAGGTCCCTTCCCAACCCAACCATTCCAGGATTCTGTGATTCTGTTTTAGGAAATGAGTGTATAGAAATAATCTCATTTTCCAAAAACCAAAAAATGGGTAGCAGTAACTGAATTGTAGCTTGCCTGCTGTGTGTGTCACCTTTGTCACCTGCTCCAGGTGACCCTGCCTTGCCAGGGGATTGCACTGGGTGATCTCTAGTACTCTCAACCCTAAATACTCTGTGATTTTGGGATTCTGTGATACTGTTTGTGTTTCCTCTGGGCTCGAGGCAGAGGAGCTCCTCCCTCAGAGGTGTTTGCAGCACCTGCTGCCCTGTGATTCTGCTGTTCCTTCCCACCACCGTGGAGTGAGCACTGAAATAAATTCCAGGGCTCCAACTGCAATCATTTCTCATATGGTTGCATTGATTTTTTGGATATTCACAAGCTGTTGCTCTGATTGAATTTTATGGCAAGATTATGACCCGATTATGGAGAGCTGTGCTGGTGTTTATTATGCAGCCCCTAATGGAAACCCTCTTTTTAGCAAACCACTCTTCCTTTCTCCAGCACATTCTGCTGCTATTGTCTCCTCTCTGGTCACAATAGAAAACTCATGGGAAGTGGATCTCCTCTATCGAATGTGGTAATTAAATTATCCTCATTTGTGGAGCTGTTCCTGGTGTGTATTTTTATTTAGCTTAATTATCCCCCTTGGCAGGGAGCCTGCTGGGAGTCCCAACACTAATGTTTCTCCAAAGGGAATCCAGCATTCTGCTCCCAGCCTGCATCTGCCTGTCCCCACATGCTGCCTCTGCCTGCTTTTGCTCACTTTTTATTACATTTATTCCTTATTTGGTGCAGCCTTTTCTTCTCCCTTGAGATGATGTTAATAATGTGTCATCTCTCTTGATTTACATGAGTTTGGAGTGGGGTCACGTGCAAAGCCACCAGCAGTGGGTGTCACTGCTGCTCAGGAGGGCCTGGCATCACATGGCACCTCCAGAGGGATCTGCTGCTTCTATATTTGGGATCTCAGAGCCAGGGAATCCCAGGAATCAGTTCAGTCACCTGCAGCAGCACCCCTGACTTGCAGGGTCGTGACACTGCACGTGCAGGACACACGGAGACAGTTCTTCAGAGGTGCAATTTTACAGGTTCAGGGAATATTTAACATTGGACCCTCAGGACCATCAAGTGCCATTAACCTGGCCCTGCCAAGCCCAGCCCTATTTGAGTCATCTCATGGGGGCTGGGACAAGATGAGTTTTAAGGTCTCTTCCCACCCAAACCATTCCATGATTGTTATTCTGTATTAGGAGGATGAGTGGATAGAAATAACCTATTTTTCCAAAATTCAAACAAAGCTTTTCAGTCTTTGTTGAAGTGGCTGCTAAAGGGGTCCCTGAAGCTGCAAATCCTGCAAGACCCAGAGGCAGCAGGTAACATGTTCAGCTCCCTGGGATTCCTGGTGAGGCAGGACAGGTCCTTCCTCTTCCTCACACTCCTCACTGCCTTTCCTGGAGCCTGCCTGCAGAGACCCCCAGCAAAAGGAGCTCCCACAGGAGCCCTTTCCATGCAGTGAGGAGCTGCTCAGGCAGCCCCAGGCAGGTGCTGGGGACACGTGTGGCAGTGCTCACACCCTGCCCATGTGTTCCCTCCCGTGCTGCATCCATCCCTGCCCTCAGCTGCTCTGGGACCAGCCCCTCCCAGCTCAGCTGGGCCTGCTCTTCCTGCTGCTGCCCCTCTGCATGTGGCTGGATCCCCCTGCCCTCCATCTGCTGCCAGAACAGTTGTGTTTGCTCCTTTGCCTTGAAGGATCACGGAGCCCTGCAGTGGGTTGGGTTGCAGGAACCCGAAAGCTCATCCAGTGCCCCCCCTGCCATGGCAGGGACACTTCCACTGTCCCAGGCTGCTCCAAGCCCTGCCCAGCCTGGCCTTGGGCACTTCCAGGGATCCAGGGGCAGCCACAGCTGCTCTGGGCACCCTGTGCCAGGGCCTGCCCACCTTCACAGCCAGGAATTCCTTCCCAATATCCCATCTTTCCCTGCCCTCTGACAATTAAACCCATTCCCTGTGTCCTGTCCCTCCAGCCCTTATCCAAACTCCCTCTCCAGCTCTCCTGGAGCCCCTTTAGACCCCTGTGTAAGAGTTTCCTCATCCTTGGTGGTGAGGAGTGAACCCTTTGTGCCTTTTTGTCACCTGGATCAGTGCAGGCTGGGGGACAGAAAATCTCTCTTTTTTTATAGCTCTCAAATTTAAACTATAACTAAGAATGTGTGTTGGGCAGCCCAGAAAGCAGAAGCATTTCCCTGAGTCTGAGCAGGGCTTTGTTTCCTCCCTGGATGCAATAACTGCCTTTGTTACCAAATTTATCCAAATGCAGAACTAAAAGATCTGATAGTTTTTTTTTCCTTGGCCAGATTCTGTTATCTTTGGGTTGTGGTGTGTGTGCTAAGTACCACAGAAGGAACTTGTTTCTCCAATGTGACAAATTCAGTAAAATTATCTGTTGGTACCATCTTCACAAGCAGTTGTCAGTTTTATTATCTGAGTCAGGTTATTGTTTATACAGACATTTACTAAAATACAGTCAAGAAGAACACAAACAATAATTTTATATATATTTATATCTATCTAAAAAGCAAAGCTGGCACAGCTAAAAATGCAGTTAGTAAAATACCTAATGCAGCCTGAAGTAGAAAAAGTGTTTTGAAGCCAAAGAATTTATAACAGAAATCTCTGAAATGGTGCCAGTTTGAGCCAGAGGTGCAAAGCTTAATAACAAGTGAGGACAGGGTA
This sequence comes from Hylia prasina, assembly GCA_013397195.1. NCBI lineage: Eukaryota > Metazoa > Chordata > Aves > Passeriformes > Sylviidae > Hylia > Hylia prasina. Next base: position 70,902 of record VYXD01011947.1, on the reverse strand, counting down.
AGTACAGCCTGCTCACACCTTGTTGTTACTCCAGGTTTGTAGCAGCTCCTGCTCTGAGCAATGAGTTTATTGAATTATGAACATCAAAATTCCTGTGTTTTACTTAGGGCAATGGATTTTACTATTATGGAAGAAAATGGAAGTGATAAGGCTTGGTTGATGAACATAATGATTTTAGAACACATTAATTAAGAAGAGAGCTCACAAGTGCCTATTTCGAGCAGATGGAAAATTCAGGAAATCATCAGAGAGGTAATTGCAGTGGTTATGGAGCCAGGAAAAAAAAAAGGGAAGGAGCTCCTGAAGGGAAGCTAAAGGGGAAAGGATCTGATAGAAAAGTTGCCAGTCTCACCTTAGTGCTCAGGGCACAAACCTGGCTGTGGAGAGGAGAGAGAAGGTGCAGAACAGGGGAAATGTGAATAACAGCAAAGAGCAAGGATTGTGCCCGGGGGAGATGCTGACTCCCCATCTTGGGAAAGAGGGAAATGGTACCAGCTGCATTGCAGGGGTGAATTAGCAGCTGCCACAGGAGAGGTGGCACTAAAATCTGGAAACTGTGGCAGAGGAGCCTCAGAGGTGGCAATAAAACCCACGCCAGGGCTGGATGCAGGGAAGGAGCAGGTGAGCCAGGTGGGACTGGAACAGTGCCAGCTCAGAGGGGGAAATAAAATCCATCTGTGGAGGAGAATCACCAGCCTGGAGACTGGGAATGGACACAAACACGTTTGGCTTTGTGGCTGTCCTTTCCCAGTCTCTGGGACCAGCCTGGAACTCATCAGCCCACAGCCCTCAGGTGTTCTGGCTGGAGTGATGCTGCATGAAAAGGAATATTGGGAGAAAAAAGCTGCACGAACCAGCTGCAAAAAAAAAAATGCAAAACTCAGTTTGAAATGGATGTAATCATCATCATCTTTAGGGAAAGGACCAGGCAGTGCTGCAGCCCCAAGAAAGTGGCCTGAAGAGCACAGTACATAAATTGTGATTCAGGAACAGCACTGAAAATGAAACTGCAGGAGTAGCACAGGAGCAGCCAGCAGGAGGATCAGTGGATAGCTGTGATTTCCTGTTCACACCTAGCTGAAGGCTTTGCTACTCACCCTACCCCCTCTGCCATTTCAGTGCTGGGGTTCCTGGCAGTGAAATCCAGCAGAAAGGCAGGATTCTGGGGGCTGGGGAGGGAAAGCTGCCATGAAAACAGGTGAGCAGGTGCAGGATCAGCACCATCACATCTCCTGGCTGCAGGGAGTGTGCTGATCATCACAGCTTGGAGTCTCTGATCTTGGAGGCTTTTTCCAACCTGAGTGATTCTGGAATTCCAAAGTTTCCCCTGGCTCAGTGGCCACGTGCCCCTCAAGTCTCCAGGGATGCATCTGGGCCCAAAAATGCTGCTGGATCAGAGGTGACTTGGGGTAAGGGCCACCTTCACCCTTTGATTTCTCATTTTTTTTAACTTTGGCTCCTCTGAGTCTCTCCAGTAATTCCAGCAGCAGGGCCCCAAACCTGTCTCTGCCTCCTGCATTGTGCAGACCTTAAATTGCAAGTAAACTTGGTAACAGAAGAGAGGAGCTGAGGAAAACTGAGTAATAAGACAAGATCAAGGCTTGGATACCACGGTGCTGCGAAGCCTCAAAGCACTGATAACAGATAAAATCAAATTATCAGAATCTGGGTGTATTTCACAATTAAAAATGATGGTTTTAATTAAAATAATTCCAGGGGAGAAGGAAGTAAAGTATCATTAGCCACATTTTATGCTCTTGCCATAACTTCATATCAATCTGAGAGCTGCTGTTCCTAGAATCATGGAATCCTGGGATGGTTTGGATTGGAAGGGGCTTTTAAAGCTCATCCTGTTTAAAGCTCATCCCCTTTCACTAAACCAGGCTTCTCCAAGCCCTGTCCAAGCTGGTGTAGAGCCCTTTGTCAGGTTTCTGTGAATCCCATGATGGGATTTTTTTTTTTATAATATATCATTCCCATTTTGTTCCAGCCCCCTCCATGTCCCCAGGACAGACACTGCTGTGAATCAGCAGCACGAGGTGCAAAACCAGGAAAAAAAACCCCCGAAATCCTGCTGAAAACACTCCTGGATTTGTTTGGTGAGGGTGCAGAGGATGAGAGCAGAGTTTGAGCTGTGTGAGAGACCAGCCCTGCTCCCTGCAGAGCTGGCTGTGCTGGGAGGCCACGTTGGGGTTAAGCAGCAGAGCGGGTTCCAGGAGCAGATTGCCAAGGCACAATTACAGTAAATGAAGGAAGCACAGCCCACACCTGTGCCTGGGACCCCGAGCTCCAATCCAGCCCTGATTGCATCTCCAGGGGCTTCCCGGAGGTAAAGTGTCAATTAGTGTAATGACCCCGGACTTTGTCCACTCTGCTCCCTCGTTCTGAGCGTGGAATAATTTCATGGACGCTGGGGGATCTCTTTTAGCAAACTCCTCACAACACCACCTGCTCACCCTCTCATTCTTGCAGTGCTATTCCCAGCTCTCCTTCCCGGGATTGCTGAACTGGAATACGAAATGCAGAAATGCAGCTCGCCCCGGAGGCTGCATCCTCACAGACAGGGGTGCCCAGACACCTGTGCAGATAATTCCACCTCTGTTTGGAACAGGGAATGCAGCAAACCTGGCCTTGCAGCCCAGGCCTGCATATGCATTCCAGGAAAGGATGGGACTCCAGGTAGGAGAGGTTCCCAGCTCCCTTAACAGCTCAGACTGATTACCATGAGGTAATTATCCCCATTTTACATGCAAATTCCAGGCACTCTTGCAGATTTTGTCTCAAAAAACCACTTGCTTAGTGCTGGAGGCAGTTTTAACTCCTGTGCACTCTGTAAATACTTCACAAATCCATGGATGTGGGATTTTGGGGCATGTTGTGGAGCCGAACAGGAACATCTGAGGAAAAACTGAGCCATGGAGCAAGGCAGGAAAACCAACCCCCATGGAACGGAGGTATCCATGGGGCCAAGAAAAGAAAACCAACCTCCATGGAGCAGGATTAGATGGGATATTGGGAAGGACTTCCTCCCTGGGAGGGTGGGGAAGCCCTGGCACAGATTCCCAGAGAAGCTGTGGCTGCCCCTGGATCCCTGGGAGTGTCCAAGGCCAGGTTGGGATAGTGGGAAGTGTCCCTGCCCATGGCAGGGGGGGGATGAGATGAGCTTTAACTCCCTTCCCACCCAAACCATTCCAGGATTGTCAGATTCTGTGAAATTCAGGAGCTTCTCAGGATAGTCTGGATTTCAGGGTGGTCCCTCAGCTCTCTCCACCAGGATCCAGGGTGTGAGAGCAGCAGCTCCAGCTCCTCATCCCACATTCCCTTCCGGCTCTCTATCAGCACAGCTCAGCCCAGCCTCACCATCAGCCTCTCCCTGGCTGCCTGCCGAGCTGGGATATTTATAGGCTTTACTGGAAACGCTTGGCACATCGCTGGCCTTCGAAATGTGATTGTTTTGCAAAGAAGGAAATTAGCTGGAGTGTGGGGCTGGTGGCCAGCCTGGCCTGGGAGCAGAGGGAGCCCGAGGTCAGGACCCAGCTGCATTGTTTCTTTTATCTTCAGAAGGAATTTGCCGCTCTCTGTGGGGGTTTTGGTGGTTCTTTTAAAGTGACTCTTCAGGTGATGGACAAAGAGAGATCATTGTTAGGAATTCTGCTTTTTAGAAATACTTGAGATATTGGTGAAGTGCACCCTGAGCCACTCCAAGGAATACCTGCTGGTCAGGATCTGGGCATTTATAACCACGTTCGGGGCATAGCAGATGGGTCCCAGCTTGGAATAATCAAGCTGTAATGGAAGAATGTGGATGGGGCAGAAGTTGTGGAATGGGGGAAGTATTCTCATCTTGGACAAGGCCCCTCTATTCTTCTCTCTGTTTGCATAATTTTAGTTCATTTCCTTGGTGGTTGTGGAGTTTAACTGGCCCGGGGTTGTGTTTGAAACCCTTCCTGAGAACACTCTTGTAAAACAAAATATTGACATTCCCTTGGCTTTCCTTACAACAAACGCCTCTGCCTGGGGCAGGTGTTCCAGGAGAGCTCTTGGAAGTGTGGGGGGTGAGTGTGGAGAGCTGCTGACCTCAGGTGGGACACGCTGGAAGGGTTGCCTTGGGAAATTTCTGTCCTAAGCTGTCTGGGAAAGTGTTTGCCCTGTGTCTGGGAAGCCTCCCTTGATGATAATCATTGAAGGGACACCTCGAGGACAACCCAGAAATGCCCTTTTGTTTGCTAAGACAATTCCCTCGGGAATCCACATGAGCTCCTAGCAAATCTGCACATCTGGGGCCCCTGGACCGGCAGTTTGGAAAGCTGAGCTGGTCTGGAGCCAGGTGATTTCTGGGGAGAACAAGGCACTGCCATCCCCGTGTCCCTGAGCAGAGCACCTGCACCCTGCCAGCCCGGATTTCATTCCCTGCAGACCCGCGGGCAGCTGGCAGGATGTTTCCACATCTCCTCCTCCTTGTGCCCCACAGAAAGTCTTGTGTCCCGGGCTGGTGATGTGCACAGCAAAGGGAAGGCCCAGCAGTAACCCCTGTGCTTTTCCCCTTGCAGCTTTGCCAGTGAGGAATACCAGCAGGCCGTGGAGCACATCTCGGGGCTGGTCCAGCAGCACAAGGCCACCCTGGTGCCAGGCCAGCCCCAGCTGAACGTGTGTGACCAGGCTGTCATGGTGAGTGCCTGAAGCACAAATGCCCTGGGGAATGATCCTTGGGTTCAGATACTTTTTGTGAAGGTTTTATGGAATGTCGCTGTTGGGAAGGGACGGAGAAGAGATGCACGGTCACTTGTTGTGGCTTCCTTGCTTCCAGACAGGGCAGATCCTTCTTCTCCTTTCTAATCCCCTTCTGCAGTTCTCAGAATCCTGGAATCGTGGAATCCTGCAATGGTTTGGGTGGAAGAGATCTTAGAGCTCATCCAATCCCACCCCTGCCGTGGCAGGGACACCTTCCACCAGCCCAGGGTGCTCCCAATCCCATCCAAACTGGCCTGGGACACGTCCAGGGATCCAGGAGCAGCCACAGCTGCTCTGGGCACCTGTGCCAGGGCCTCCCCACCCTCCCAGGGAGGAATTTCTCCCCAATATCCCATCCATCCCTGCCCTCTTTGTTTTGAGTCTTCTATGGGACAGTGCCTCCTTTTCAGTGATGTCTCGTTGGTCTTGCTCTGTCTCCTCCAATTCCCCCCCGCCTGAGTTTTCCAAAGTCTTTATTGAAATCGAACATTTTCAGTTCTGTTTTCTCTTTCAAGTCTCCTGTTGGAAAGTTACAGTTTGGCTTCCCTGTCAAACACTGCTTGGGTTGCTGAGAACCTGGGAAAGGAACTGGATAATCTGGGGGAGGTTGTCACTTGACAGGAGGTTGTGTAGTCTGAGGGAATGTGTCTGTGGGCTGACAGACAAAATAGTAACAGGCAAAATCTTTTTACAGACAAAATCTTGTAACAGGCTGTTACAAAATAGTAACAGGCAAAATCTTTTTACAGACAAAATCTTGTAACAGGCTGTTACAAAATAGTAACAGGCAAAATCTCCCTGATGCAGAAATAATCTCCTGAGTCAGTCAGAACCTGTTGTGTCACCAGCAAAGAGCAAAACGTGGAGCTGTGTCCCCTCAGTAACAAGGCAAAGATCTCCCTTAGCTTTGTCCCATCCCTTTATTTTTGGATGTTAAATAGGCAAAAGACTTGAGGGCCCATTGTTTGTGTTGTTTCCTTTCCTTATTCAACTTTTCCCTTCATGAGCACTGTTCTCTGCTCCTCGGGGACCTTTTGGATTGAGGCACTGTCCCCAGGGCCTGGCTGCTGCCACAGCCCTGCACTGCAAAGGCATTTCTTCCTAAACTGCTGCACAAAGTGAAGGAAATCAGAGGCAGAGAGTGCTGGGGGGATCCTGATCCCAGGAGAAACCTTTCAGTCCCAGCAGGAGACAGGCTGAGTTTTCCAGTCTGTGTACACTCCTCACAGGATAACTCCATGGTCACTACACTGAAATATCAGGCATCAGATTGCTGCAGGAATGAAGATAAGCAAATCTTTAGGGAGTGATTATATTGCTGGGGTGGATTGGGGCCTAAACCTGTTTTTTGGGGGAGATTTACTGACACTATCTCCTGTCACGTGTTTATTTGATAAAGGTTTTTGATGTTTGGTAGAGAAGAGAATTGTCTTTACCTACACATAAACAAAGTGTTCAAGGAAGTGTCCAAGGAAGTGTCCAAGGCCGAAGAGGGACAGGACACAGGCAATGGCTTCCCACTGCCAAAGGGCAGGGCTGGATGGGATATTGGGAAGGAATTCATCCCAGTGAGGGTGGGCAGGCCCTGGCACAGGGTGCCCAGAGCAGCTGTGGCTGCCCCTGGATCCCTGGCAGTGCCCAAGGCCAGGTTGGACATTGGAGCTTGGAGCAGCCTGGGACAGTGGGAGGGGTCCCTGCCATGGCAGGGCTGGCACTGGGGGAGCTTTCAGGTCCCTTCCACCCAAGCAGTGCAGGATTCCAGGAGAGCAGATGGATCATTCTGTCGCTCCTGCAGAGGACTGATGGAAGTGCTGGAGCAGGGGAGGTGTTTGCAGCCCATCTGTGCTGGATCCCAGCAGCAGCAGCATCCAGGGATCCCCCCTAGAGCCGGCTCTGCTGGGTTTTCCTGCTTTGGAAGTGTGGGAGAGGCTGTTCCTGCAGCTCAGGGCTGGCCTGGCTCACAGCACACGTGGTGTCCCCAGGGCTCCCAGCACACACCAGCAACGGGACTGGGGCTGCTGGAGTGCAGCACAGACCATTTATTGTTCTGCTTGTTCAAAAGAACAAACATTTCATTTCGTGTGTTCCTTTGGCTCTCCATTCCTTCTGCACAGTGCTCTGAATTTTCCAGCCGTGGCCGCGCATTTTGAACCGGGGGAACAGATTTAGAAAACAGCATTAATTGTTCAGAAAGCCTGCAGAGCCCTCGGTGCAGAGGTGCCTCCAGCTCAGCTCCCTCTGTGTCTGCTCCTCTGCAGGAATAGCTGGTGTCTCACTGCCATCTGTTGTCAGCTCCCTGGAAGGAAAACCTGCTCCAGCCGTTTTGTTTTTTTTTCCTGTGGCTGAGCGTTTCTTTTCCGTAGGAATTGAATTCCAAGGAAACATAAATACTTGCAGGGTGTGAAAATCAGCAAAACGAAAGGCAAGATGTCACTGTTGGACTGGCCTGGAATAGGGGACAGCAGGAATGTCCCATGGATGGACAGAGCTGAGACAGGGAAGGACAGACAATGAGCACAAAAGATTCCTGAAGGCAGAATGGGAATTGTCTGCCCTTCCCATGAGCACAATCCCAAATTTTAAATGGCAAAACCTCGATGAAATTAAAAACGTTCCTTTGTCCAAGTTCCTCCCTGCATTAGTCCCTCTGGAAGCTGATGTTGGCAGTGGATCCCCTTGCTGGTGTCCTTTCTCTGTTCTACACATTCAGGTAGCTCAAGAAACGTGGAAACAAGGAAAACAAATAGTTTTGGTGTGCAGGGGAAGAGGTGTCTCAGGAATGCTTCCTGCTCCATCTGCCCATGGATTCATCCATCAAAACTCTCATTAAAACACCAACATTCTTATCTCTCTCACACCCTTGGCCTTCTGCTGCCTTTTGCTTCCTCAGGAAAGTGTTTGGGCATTCTCCCAGAGAATGGGAACTCCCCTGGGATCCCAGGGAAACTGGGAGTGTCACCAAAACCTCCTGGTGCTACAGCAGAGAGAGGAGGGTCACCAGCATCCCAGCAAACTGGGAGAGGCCAGAAGGACTGGTGTGTCCCAGAAGAGGGAATCATCTGCTGCACAGGATTCGTAGCCTTTCCCAGAGCTTTTATCTGGGCAGTGTTTGGAGTGGGGAAGTTTATGAGCCCAGAGGCTTTGGCTGCAGGAGGAGTCCCATTTTTCAAGCAGCACATAGAAGTGTCTTTGTGAGGATCATAAAGAGCTGGTTGGGGTGAGAGCTTAGCAGATACTCGGTGTGAATCATCCTTCTGTCTGTTTCTGTTTGTTTTTAACAGAACTGGTCCCCTCCAGGCTGTGAGAAGCTTGGGAAGTGCCTGAAAGCCCCGGAGTCTGATCCTCAGAAATGCTCTTGGCCTCACTGATGGCTGCAGCCCTGCAGAGCGACCCAGAGGACATCCAGTGTGCAGTGCCTGCTCCTGTTGGCACTCCTGTTTACACAGGAAGGGTGTGATGTGTGCATGATATCATCACTTGCCCTTCCAAAAGGGCCAGTGTTTATATTCCTCGTGCTCAGGGTTTAGCCTCTGCTCCTCTTGTCTCCCAGTTCTTTCCCTAAATGGCAACTCCACTGAGGACTGGCTCAGCTGTAAAAGCTCTCTGGACAGCCACGACTCTGCCACCAGCTCCAAAATGCCATGGATCCCTCCTGCTCCTTCCACCCAACCTTGCTCACTCACAGCTCGCCCTGGGACAGGTCAGGAAACTCGGAGCTGCCAGAGAGCCCTGCCCAAACTGCCCGTGTTTTGTTTGCCTGCAACTTGTTGTTTTAACATTTGATTTCCATTGTGAACTCTGGACATCACCTTGTTTTTCCTTTCTCCCGGAATCTGTGAGTTGTGGGTGCAAAAGGGATCCCACCTGTTCACAGCTGAGGGGTTTGAATGCCCTGAATCCCTTCCACGTGTAGCTGCAGACATTCCCTAGGTTATGGTTTAAGGAAAGGTGAGGATTGTGTTCAGGTGAGTGTTGGATTGGGGTTACAGCCCCTGCCAGTGCCTGAAAGGGCTCCAGGAGAGCTGGAGAGGGACTTTGGAAAAGGGCCTGGAGAGCCAGGGCACAGGGATTGCCTTCCCACTGCCAGGGGCAGGGTTAGGTGGGATGTTGGGAAGCAGTTCTTCCTTGTAGGAGTGCTGAGGCCCTGGCACAGGTGCCCAGAGCAGCTGTGGCTGCCCCTGGATCCCTGGAGGTGTCCAAGGCCAGGCTGGTGGAAGTGGGCTTGCACTGGATGAGCTTTCAGATCCTTTCCAACCCAGACCATTCCAGGATTCTGTTGCTTAATTGTTGGTGCAGGACGTGTGGGGAGCTGGGGCTCAGGTGTTCATTTCAGGGCTTGCCTTAATTTCCAGAAATCTGGGTCTAAAGCTGGTCCAGGTCACACTTCCCATCTCATGCTCTGGCCACGTGCAGGCTCAGAAATGCCCCTTGGCATCAGCCCTTAACTCCTGACCCCATTTCCAGCACATGCTCTCCAAGGAATTCTCCTTGTGCAAACTTCCCCCAGCTTCAGATCCTTTCCAACAGAGTTTCTCTCCTCTAGCCAGAGTTCCTGGGGAACACGGAGCCTGTGCTCAATCCTGCAGGGCAGATCCCTGCTCTGCCTTGGAGCCCGTTCCACACCCTTCCCTGTCTCCAGCAAACCTGTCTGGAGCACAGCCAGGCTCCTCTGGGCTTCGGGGCAGAGCTGGAGGGAGCCCTGAGCGTGTTTGGGTTGACTGAAGGAAGGAATTGTTCCCTGTGAGGGTGGGGAGGCCCTGGCACGGGGTGCCCAGAGCAGCTTGGAGCAGCCTGGGATGGTGGAAGATGTCCCTGCCCATGGCAGGGGGTGGAACAGGAGGAGTTTTTAGATCCCTTCCCACCCAAACCCTTCCATGATTCTCCACTTGTCCCACCAACAGCTCTACTCCCACCCCTCCAGTGTTTGGCCCAGTACACGTGCCCTCTCTGTGTGATGTTGTGCTGCCTTAGGAAAATCCAGGTGCTCTGTACCTGGAAACAGCTCAGGTTCCTTCCCAAGCTGAGCTTGGTGGTGTTTGAAAGCTCTGCTTCTGTGCCAGCTGCTGTGCTCCCACCATCTCCAGGCTCTCAGCTGCTTGTTCCTACCCTCCTGTAATCCCAAACACCCCCATTCTCCCCATTCCCGTGGTTTATGGACCTGTAATCCCCTCCACAGTAATTCCTGGTGTGTGTCTCATGAAGCTGGACAATCCCATAAAACTGGAATAAGAACAGCACTTGAGTCAGCTCCTGCTGTTCCACCTCTCAGAAATCCCAGCCAGCATTTCAGGGATCCCTGCACTTCTGCAAGTGACATTTGTTTATAGCCCACATTTCTTGGGATGGTCCTGATTGCCCCTCAAGTATGTCGTGGCATTTCCAGCTCATCCATAACATTGCTCCTTGTTTAGACACAGCTCAAGGCTTGGGAGATCCCCCAGAGAGCTGAGGGCTGGGAGCAGCTGTGGCTCTGGCAGCGCAGGGCACCAGGTAAAACCAGGGACTCCCCATTTGCTGAGGAGCTTCTCCATGTCCAGAGAAGGGAACAGAGCCCAGGAGAGGCTGAGGGAGCTGGGAAAGGGCTGAGCCTGGAGAAAAGGAGGCTCAGGGGGGCCCCTGTGGCTCTGCACAGCTCCCTGCCAGGAGGGGTGTTGGGGAAGGTGATACAGGGAANCGGGAGTGGCACCAAGGCAGCGTCCCAGGAGCCTTTGGATGTGCCAGCCCTGGAGTGCCCCACAGCCCCTCCAGCTCCGGAGGGCACCAGCAGAGGAGCAAAGGAGGCTCGGGAGGGACCTTCTGGCTCTCCCTGAGAGTAGCGGGAAGCCAGGCGGGCGTGGGGCTCTGCTCCCAGGGAACAGGGACAGGAGGAGAGGTGTGCCAGGGGAGGGTTGAATATCAGGGAATTTTATTCATGGAAAGGGTGACCAGCATTGGCACAGGGCAGTGGTGACATGCCCATCCCTGGAAGTGTTGCACATGTGGATGTGGCACTGAGGTGACCGTGGTGGTGGTGCTGAGCACTGGACTCGACCTCAAAGGTCTTTTCCAGCCTCAGTGACTCCAGTTCCACAGTTCTGTCACCTGGGACTGCCAGAGCCCTGCATTCAGTGCAGAGCTCCCACCAGAGCAGGGAGTCCCTGGCTGCAGCTCCCTGTCAGTCCTGTCAGATCCTTGTGAGGTGACACCTCGTGGGGCTTTGTGCTGCTCAGGAAGAGTTCCCCCGGGATCAGAGCTGGACCCTGGCCTGGCCACACTCCTCAGTCCCCAGAATTTGCTCTGGACACCTCCTCCCTGTCCCCTGCCTGCTGCTTCCTCCTTTTCTCTTTCACAGCTGCACTTTGGAAGATCCTGCCTTGCCCCTGGAACTTGCTCTGAGCAGCCACGGGGTTTGTCCCCGCTCCCAGCACAGCAAACCCTCATTCCTTCCTGGAATAATCTCAGGACACAGATCCTGGAGGGAAACTTGGCACTTGAAAGCAAGTAAGTGAAGCCATGGAGTGTCTGTTTAGAATAAAAGGGCACAAAGCAGATAATAAATAATCAGGGTTTAATGTGACAAAGCTTCTGCTTTAAATTTAAATAGGAATAGTTGTTTTACAGCTGGATAATAGGAGGAATTTTAAATGAATGCCTTTCCTAAAAATGTACAGATTTAAGAGTTGTGAGGTGAAGAACTAATGAGGAAAAATAAACTAATTTATCAGCAATGCAGCCTGTGATTTCCTTGACCTGCAAGCCAAGGGAGTAACACCTTGCTTTGGGGCACTCCCAGATTCACCTCCTGGATCGTGGGACTGACTGGGGTTGAAAATAACTTGCTTCGTTTTCCCAAAATTATTTTTACCAATCTTGCAGCCCCCACACGGTGCAGTTCAGAGGCTGGGGGGGAGCCAGGGCCAGTCAGGGGTGGGGATGGTGCCTGCAGCCCCCACTGCCCACTCGGGGCACAAAGGAGCCACATCTGCCCTTAAAAACCACCCTGAGCTGCTGGCCTGGAGCTTCCCAGTTTGGGAACCGGGGCAGGAGTGGGGCTGGAGGGATTTCCTGCCCACCCAGGGGCCTGCAGCAGCCAAACTGGTCTGGTGGTGGCTTCTGTTCTCAAGCCAGGGGACAGAAATGCCAAAGGAATGCCGGAGTTTCGGGCTGGGATGTTCCTTTCTTTATGTTTATTATGCTGAACGCTAAAAGCTTCATATCTTCCCGGCCTAAGAGTCCAAAGAATTTCTTTCTTGCCTTTAATTTCCAATTAGCTGAGCCTCTCAAGCCTCCCAGCTCTGCCCCTGAGGCTCTGTTATCATCCCACCCTTCGTGCAGAGAAGCTTCCGAAATGGATGGAACTAATAATCGTGGAAAAACTCCGGCTGCATTTCCAGGCTCTGGCTGCAAAAGTGGAGCCTTGATTTCAAATCCTGCAGCGGCAAATGGATTATTTCGGTGGCAAATTGATCCCCGGGGACCAACAATTTGGGCAGCTGGAACTGGGAAGCAGCAGATCAATTCCCAACCCTCAGAGCCGAGGTTAATGCCCTGCAAACTGCCCTGAGTGCAGCAGTGAAGGAGAACAGCTCTGCCTGTCCGAGGGGAGCCTCAGGAATGTGGTGTCAGGGGGAAAACAGGGAGGTCTGGAACAAGGGAAGTCCCATGGATTTGCTGGTAAGGAACAAGGGAAGTCCCATGGATTTGCTGGTAAAACCTGGGGGCTGATTTTGGGCGGTGACACTGGGATTTGACTAGAATAAGTGGAACTGATATCTCCAAGAAGGAGGGACTTGGGACAGTAGTGGAAGTGGCAGTTCCCAAACCTGTCACCTCCAGCCCTCTCAAACATCACGGACAGCATCCCAAAATTCCAGGTTTCACCTAAAGGATCTCCTCAAGGTTGGACACTCTTCCCCAGTGACAACAGCTTTGAAATCACCACATGAGAGAATTCCAGCAGCTGAGGAAGGAGCTGTGGAAGGTGGGAACTGAAGGGAGTTTGTGGGGCAGGAAGGTTTGGGGGATTTTTGGCTGCAGAGTCCCCAGCAGCCTCTGGAGCACAGCCAGCAGAGAAATCCCTCCCCAGGGATCCTGCCCTTGTCCTCAGCACTGGGAAACTTTACAAACTAAACACACTTTTATTCTCTTAAGAGTTCCTTTGCTTGTTCAGCTTCCAGAGAACTGTTCTGCAGTTAGAATGGCCTGGTTTCCATCTCTCCTAGCAGTTAGAATACTTGGAAATCAACTTTTCCTTTTGTTTTCTGGTCGCATTGGATGTTTTTCTATGTTATCAGGAGGCAGCACTGTGGTGCCCCTTGAATTAATCTGTCAAGGGGTTTAATTCTTGAAGAACAGCTGTAAGGGAAGAACTGAAATCCCATTTTGGGTTCTTTTTTCCCTTTGGAAAATGGCTATTTTAAACACCAAGGCTCCATTTGCCTGTTTTCTTTATATCCCCTTGCACCGTTTAAAGTTTTGTTGTTGCTTGAAGTCTAGTTGGGATTATATAAATCCTAAATAAAGGTGGATCCGTAGCCAGAAGCTTGTGGTCTTTTAGGAGGGAGAAAAAACCTCTGCCTTCCAGCTTCTGGAGAGAGGCAATCTGGCAGCTCTCCGGGCCTTTGTCCCTCTTGGAGTCACTTAACACCCTCCGGGTGACTGACGGGAGGTTGGTAGCACAATTACCAGCTGGAAGGGAGAGCAGATAAAAGCCAGCAGCGAGGAATGCGAGCCAAATCCATTAGTTCTGGAGCGGACACAAAATCCAGGCTGGCCAGGGGAGAGAGAGGAGTTTTGTGTCCTCTCCAAGGGCCTGATCCAACCTGCTGCAGCAGGCAGGAGGTGCTGCCTTGGGCTCCGAGGGAGGCAGAGCTGGATCACCACTCTTTTCCCTCTTTTAGGGGGACAAAAGCAGCTCTGAGGCTTCTGTCCCGAGCCCAGGGCTCTGGCTGGGGAGCTGCATTCTTCTGGTGTTGAAATAAGATACTTCAAATTTGGTTGGGTTTTTTTTTTGTTTTGTTTTTTAGTGGGGTTTTTTTTAAAGGGTTTAAAGTGCACAAGTTTCCTCAGCTGAGATTGAAACGAAACATTCCAGTGGATTTGCAGGGAAATTTTTGTGCTCCTTTTCCCTCGTGGAAGGGTGATGTTGAAATTCGGGGCATTTTGTTCCACTTCACACTGAAGTGTTCAAATCCTGAACAGAACACAAACTCCCAGGCTCAGCACAGCTCTTTAATTGCCTGGTTAAGCTGATTAAAGTTAGTTCCCAAGCTTTTATATTCCCAGTTCCTGTGCTCCCTGCCTAATAACTCCTCTCCTACCAGGATCTCAAAGCACTTTTAAATCACTGGTGACCTCGGTGTGCAGAAAAGAGGCAAACCCAGAGTCTCCTGGGGGAATCCAGATTCCAGGTGGTGATTCCTTTGCCAGGCACGGATCAGCCCTGAACCTCTCCGAGCCACGAGCGGATGTGGAGTCACCTCCTGGGTGATATTCCAGAGCCCTTTGACATCACATTTGGAAAGGGGTGCTAGGAAAGTTCTTTGCAGATGGAAATTGCAGTAGGAGTCAGCAGTGTTGTTTGAGAGGTGGAACAATCACAGGGAAAACTGATTTCCTTGGGGTGTTCCAGTGCGGTCTGTGCCCGTAGGTGCAGTTGGAATCCTTGGAGATGGGGGTAAATCATGAGTTCAGGCAGGAATCTCAGGAATGCTCTGTTTTAACCATGATTTCTGGCAGCTGGGTCACTGCAAGTCCAATTTGGTGTAACCTTTGTGCCCTTCCCGGCAGAACTGATGGAGACAGGCTGATCCCACATCCCAGGAGGAGACGTCCCTGGCTGGGGGGTGGAGCAGGGGGGGCACTCAGCAGCTCATCCTGGTGAAGGTTTGCCAGGGCTTGGTTGGGATGAGGGGCCTGGGAACCTCACTCAGCCTCCAGGAAAATGTGGTGGAGTCTCCTTCAGTAAGGGTGGGATCATTGGGGGGTCACAAACAAGACCGGGGTGACACAGACCCCCCGTTCCAGCCCCTCCGTTAGTGAGAGGCAGAAGCAGAGCTGCCTGGCAGGCTGAAAAGATCCTTTTTTTTCCAGGAAATAAGCTCCTGCTTATTTATTTCCACGAGTAGGCAGATAAATTCCATCAGCAATTCCATCTGCCAGGAAGAAGAGGAGTTGCTGGAATAGCTCATTGTCCAGTAAGGTCACAGAGAAACCCGTCCAGCTCATCCCAGGGAGCGAGTGCTGCAGAGCCCTGGCTCCCCTGGAAGGAAAGCTGTGTCCTTCCTCCGTGCTGCCTTCCCTGGAACAGCTGCCCGAGAGGATTCTTCTGGTGCCAAAGAGATAATCTGAGTTCAGGGAAAATCTTACTTTGTGAGGGAATGGTTGTGAGGGGAGCACGGGCTGTCTCTGGCAGGAGAGGGAGTTAACCTTTATAGGATTGCTCAGCCTGGGGAAGAGGAGGCTCCAGGGGGACCTTAGGGCTGTTTCCAGTGCCTGAAGGGTTCTGAGAGAGCTGGAGAGGGACTTTGGACAAGGGCTGGGGTAAGGGGGAATGGCTTCTCCAGAGGGCAGAGTTAGATGGGATACTGGGGAGAAATTCCTCCCTGGCAGGGAGCCCTGTCCCAGGGTGCCCAGAGAAGCTGTGGCTGCCCCTGGAGCCCTGGAAGTGCCCAAGGCCAGGCTGGACATTGGGGTTTGGAGCACCCTGGGACAGTGGAAGGTTCTCCAGAGGATGTGGGTGAAGTTTTCCCAGTCACATCTCTCTGCAGCAAACACTGAGCTCAGCCAGGGGTGTCACAGGCCCAAACTGCCTCTGCTTTCCACAGCGAGCCGTGCCCGGACAGGCTTGGAGCAGATCCAAGGTGTGTTTGCTAATGGAAGAGGAGATCTGAACTCATTTGGTGGATTTTGCATGGCCAAACAACGTTCACCCCCGGGAGATGGGAGCTGTGGGAGCTGTGGGAGCTCCCTGACCTGCCCAGGACTGGGTGACACCAGGAGCTGTCAGTCGAGGACCTGGGGCTGTGTTATTGTCCCTCGTGGGTCTCACCCCAACCAACGGGTTTAACAAACACAGAATGACTCCAGGAGTTCACACGAGGTGATGAGGGATGGAAAAGCAGGAAATAGTGAAGTCCTGAGGAGCTTTGCTGTCTGTGGAAGGCTGGGCAGGGTGAGGGGGTGGAAATGGAACCCCCAGGCAGGGAGCTCCTTTCTGAGGCTGGGGCCAGGCAGGGAAATCCACGGAGCAGGTACCTGGGAACTCCTCAGAGGAGAGCCTGGGGCTCCATCCATTGCCCTGCCAGGGCTCCCTGCACCTGGGAACTGCAGCTCCATGCACTGGGCTTCTCAGAGCTCCAAGCACAGGGGAGTTTGGGCTCCGTGCATGAAGTGCCAGGGCCCCACGCCCCGGGCTATCGATGCCCCACGCCCTGGGCTACCAGACCCTCATGCACTAGGGCTGGGGGCTCCGGGATACCTCCATGTCTGCAGCATCAGACCTCCATGCCCTGGGAATTTGGGGCTCTGTGCACGGGGATAACAGAGCTCCGTGTGCCCGGGGCCGATGCTCCAGCATGCCGGAGCTCCAAATGCCAGGGAAAGGATGCTCCGTGCCCTGAGGCATCGGGGGCACGGATGCTCCACGCTCCAGGATATCGGAGCTCCAAACGCCAGCAGGACCGGGGCTTCAATGCCCCGGGGTACCGGAGCTCTGCACACCGGGGGACGGATGCTCCATGCCCTGAGGCACCGGAGCTCCACACTCCGCGGTACCAGAGCTCCAAATACCGGGGAACGGATGCTCCATGCCCTGAGGTACCGGAGCTCCAAATACCGGGGGAAGGATGCTCCCTGCTCCAGGATACCGGAGCTCCAAATACCGGCAGGACTGGGGATCCAATGGCCTGAGATACCGGAGCTCCAAATACCGGGGGAAGGATGCTCC